>JAKWBI020000228.1:0-69345 GCA_022664585.2 Zalerion maritima | reverse complement strand
CCAGCGGGCACCCGTGTGTATTTTCAATTCGTGGGTCACGAACACACGTAAAAATTCACCCGGGGGGGGGGGGGGGCCCCGGCCCCCCCCCCCCCCCCCCCCCCCCCCCAACGGGACTCGAACTGTTACACTTTAATATCGGTGCTACTCGCGAGTCGCGATGGAAGCGTGGAGAAAGAGTTTAGTTTACTAGTTGACAGGCCGGCCAGTCCCCCACACATACCCATTTCCCCACACTTTCGAGGTCCCATCGTGAGTGTATGTAGGCAAAAGTTAATCCTGTGTGTCGTATAATCTCGCCGCCTTTTCCTCCCGCCTCGAGTTTCAGCCCTGGAAATGGCCTTGGTCAAAAGTGCGCAGCGCAGCCTCGAGGTGGGCTCTTGCTGTGTAGTTTAATTCAAGAACCCAAGCTTTTTTGGGGAGCGGATTCAGCCGATACCCATCTCGGCGCGGGACCCGACCCGACACTGCTCCTCTGAGGTGCTTCCTCCGCGCACATTTCGGCTTTTGGACCTGCGACGGGCAGAATGGACTGCATGGTCCTGGTGGTGTGTGAGCTTGGCCATGGAGGGATTCCTTGGAACCCGGTAAGCTACGCCTTGGAATCTGGCACCGTCGAGAAGATATTGAAGGGTTCGTGCCTGGCAGGGCAAGCCGTCGTGAATCTGGCTCGTTCCCCCACAATCACAGGTCCGTAAAACTTGCGATTGGCGGGGTCCCATGTGGGCGCTGCTGTAGCCGACCATGAGGAGCGGCTTGTTGTACATAGTATGTGGGTGGCCAGCACCTATCACAGACCCAAGCATTGTACAAACTGCCTGGTGCCGGCCGAGATGAAGCCGGAGCGTCTTTTCCGACCAACCACCTCGTTCCTCTTCAGCCCGCCACCGCCAACATCAGCCATGGCGTACCAAAAGTCCGACAGCGGTGCTTGGAATGTGGCTTGCAGTTGTCCCTGTGGTTGGTCGCAATAGCACGATACGATGGGCCAGAGTGCACACGCAACAGGGTAAACAGGCACCCCCGCCATCATAGACCGAGATCTGTCTTAAGCATAACAGGGATATATGTATGTACTATGTATGTATGTATGTATGTATGTACATAAGTCTGCCAAGGTCGCAGCAAAAGAGCCTGGCGTTGTACAGCACCAAATTCAAAAAACAGCTAAACTCCCCGCCGACGCTAGGGGCCCAGCCTAGTCGATCGTGGCTTATCGCACCGGTCGTGCTGGCTTCGAGAAGCCTGCTGCTTTTCTTTTTAGGCTAGGCCGCATGTACTGTGCTTGACACACCCTCCACGCTGTACAGTGCGCAGGTTATTGCCCAGGCCTGGCTAAATGCCGCGGTATGTGGAGAGTGGGATCACTGGTATGCCCTGCTTTGTGCTCCCAGCCGTACCCAGCATTCATAGCCTTAGTGCCCACCCTGGAGCTGCTGAACGCAAGAATGCAAAATGAGCGGTAGCGCATTGGTGGGTAGTAGTCTACCACCAGAAACAAAGTCGGTGATTCACAGTAGCTTTCATTGCCGCGACGTACTGTAAGCAAGCAACTAAAAACATGCAAGAGCAGTCAGCAACTCGGGACAGGGACAGGGTAGCGGGCGGGCTTTGGGTCGACCCGGCGGCGTTGTCACCTACTACTATGTAGTAGAATTATTCGACTTCCAAAAAGTTCAACCATGGAACAGCGTCTGAAAAAAAAACAAAAAAAAACACCAGATTCTGATCTGGTCTGGCTCCGTGATTGCCGGAATTCCCCAGGGCAGCGGAGCCAAGAGCGCGAGCGTAAATCCATCGGGGTGGGGGGGTGTGGCTGGCGTCCACTGTCGATAGTGGTCTGCCACAGAGACAGTATTAAAGCTCCACTGACCACACGATGTTTCTCTTTGAACATTAATTACCCTGTGGACTTTGAGAACCTACGGCGGTGTAGGCAGTGCATTAGCAAACACGCTGACGATCCGCCTCCAACTCGTTCTGCCACCCACAGCCTTGGCTATGACCTCCAACAGAGCGTAGGGGTCATGTGTACCGGCAATTGTATCCGCTAACGATGATGGCTCTCATTAGATTCCCTGGGATACAGCTCTCAATGTAGTGGAGGGCGATCTTGCGGAGAAATTTGCAGGGAAAATTTGCTCGTCAGCTTTCTTACTAACTGATTAACAGGTGAAATGACCGGGAACGGAATCCCAATCAGGAAACCATAACCACCAAAGATTATGGCGATTATGAGGTACGGAAACATCAAGGGAAGGATAAATTCAAGGTATAGGAGCCTTTTAGAGTTGGGAAATGAGGTGCATAGTAACTACATAGCTGGCGGATGTGAAAAGATAGAGAGCCCGACCACCGTGCAACAGCAACCGGTAGTCTAAGTTGATCTTCTCGAACCCCGATGACATAAAAACTTACTCGAAAGTATTCGGTTTCGAGCGACGACATATTGACGAGGTCCAATTTGTATCGGTAATCCCTTGCATTAACAAAGTAGCCGTGCCTCCCGCTAGACATGATTTTGATAACAAATCATGCGATGTTTTGTGTAGAATGTTGCTGCTTAGTATGCCCTGTAACCTTAGAGTTGTATTTCATGCCCGCGATCTCACATTTGGTAGCTCTTTTATCAGCACCATCTCCGCAATAAGATATTAACGAAGGCTGCCTTCATTGAGCTCAGCCTGGCCCGCTGGAAGGGCTTTGAAGAGGAATACTCTGGGTTGGCTTACTGCCCGGATTGCGAACCAACAACATCCCCAAAGCTGCCTCCAGGCCAAGTTCAAAATACACCGTCTAATTTCTCCCCAGATCAAGCCAAAGTACCGAAGACTGGCTATACCGCATCGTGGTGAATGTGGCCTGGCAGCATCTACCAGACGCCATGTTTCTATCCGCACCATTTTGCCTAAATGGGCTGTCCTACATCTTTATTGCCTACACACTTAGCCGTCTGTCCAAAAGCAGTCCGGCACCCCAATAGACCAGTTCCCCCAGTTTGTCCCACCACCCGCCGATATTTTCTTGATTGCTTCGAAATGGGTGAAGGCGGGCAAAATCAGCACATCTATTCACGGTCATGATAGTAGGACTAGGTCGCTAGGGGAGATATTTGCCACAAGTCCTTTGCTGTTCATGTGGGTATTTGAGCTTTGCCGCCTGCTGCCTAAGATGTCTGGTTACCTACTTCTAACTTACGTGGTGATATACTAACAATACCTCTCGCTACATCAGATGCACGCCGAAGAGCGGCTGCGAAATCCCTCTCGAGGAGAAGGCTTCTTGCCAGGATGGAGCCTAAAGTGCATACACTAGCTGACTACCCCGGCATGGTAACCTAAGCGACACCTGGGGTGTGGACCATTTACTCAATCGACTTGTGAAGGGTGCTGATCCCACGATCGGGATACGCAGAAAGGGCTCCAGGGTCGCCTGTCACTATGACTAGGCAAGTTCCGGTTAGAAATTACTTTTGGTGGATGCCGTGGATATCCGGAGCCTGTTCCCTATTTTCTGAGCGCCAGTCATCAACATGATAATCCTAGCTTATCACCTATTATTATACGAGTTTAGAATACATTCAGCACATCTTCAAGCCGGAGGCCCCATCGCTTGCTACTCAGGCAGTTAATCTTCGTCGTTCGGCTACGCCAGTTTTTGGTCATCTCATTCAAAGGATTGCTACAACAATTCAGAAAACAGTGCTGTCTCAGAACGCCTTCTGGTGAACATGGCTAATTTGTCTAAACAGAGGTGGTATCCTATCATTCAGGCTTTCGTCTGGAATTTGGGGAAATGGGAGGGCCAAGCCCGTATCCCACCCGAGCTCCCTTCCGAACTGCTGTTCGGTACAATATAGATTGAAAAGCTACCTTCTTGAGATTTTTGGTTTCCCAGATTGCCGAAACTAAGCCTCTTTCAAAATGAAGAACAAAAAGAACACTACAAGGGCGCAAAGTTTAGCCTCCTGGAAGCGTCAGATACACAAATGTTGCACCGAAATGCAGAATAAATACCAGTTTGTCTTTTGCTATTACTAGTTGGGCGATCACCTGCTCTCTCCATGGATCGACCCTGTTTCGTAGGCTCTATCGATGATGTTTGCTTAGTCCTCATGGCGACAGTAAACCCCTCAAGCCGCTGCAAGTCGCTGGCCCATCGGGGGCTATCCATAAATCGTCAGATGGTGGCTGGGGCGGCATATGGAGCTTACATTTTATGATTCGAGACCGTTCATGGCACTGGCGGCAGGAGAAGAGGGCAAGCCATGGCCACAAGAGAAAGAAGTACCACATACCTCGCGCTCATGTCGACACCCGGCTTGCCTCGAGCACCCTAAGCCAGCGCCCATGTCAAGGAATGTATACTCTCGTGCATACACCACAAGCAGCCTTTTAGCGACTTCCCAAATGGGGAGATGCTAGCGGAATTTCTCGCCGTGTCCCGGCAGTGACAGCCTGGACATTGCATCGTGCGCTGCATTTGGTCAATGCTGGGCTTCCCCACCGTCTTGAGCTCTCCTCGTACTAGAGCAATGGGAGGAGGGCTGGACTGTCTGGGTATATCGATCCCCTCGATACGAGTGCGGCTAGGTAGTTAACTAAAGCTAAGTGCAATCCACAGCCGAAAGGCTACAAACATGTTCCCACACACAGCCCAATCGCCCGCTACCTTCACTATCCCAAGTCGAAAGGGGCGGTGGGGGGCGATAAAACTACCTAGTTACAACTGCCCTATGACTACTATATGAAACTCACTGAAACTCATGCTGTTAGAAAGCCTTAGGCTGGATTGTTAGACGAGGACTTGGACTTATTGACCATAGGGGCTGATGATGTGAAGAGATGGAGATAGATAGGACTGATCATCTAAACGAGACAATGGAGAGTGTTGGGAATAGATAGGTGAAGAGATAGAATCTTTCAGGGGCATGAGACTGTTATAACACTGCCCATTTCCAGGGAAGCACAATCTTGAATTCTGTTCTTCTTTTAGTTTTGTTGCTGTTGATATAGCTCAATCCAATTCACCTAACGATCCAGCCGTGCTAGACAAGAGATTTTGTCATGGACTCTCACGCTTCCTTCAGACCATGGCACTGAACCCTAAGGCGAACACCTCTTCCATCCCTCGACAATAGCCCACCGTACAGCTAGAGCTTCCTAGTGTGCTGTAAATGGCACGTCGACTCGATATTCCATCAAACAACGTCCCTTCCAGCGGAACGAGTCCCAATTCAGGGCCAATCACTTGACCGACTTACGCTCCCTGTCAACTAGAGCGTCCAGTCAATCCCTTCGCCAAGGTCAAGGTCCATGGGAAACGAGATCAGAGAAGCTTGGGTGCAAAATATATGGAGCCAAGAGGTTAAAGACGATAAAAGATGGCCTGAAAAACATGGGCTCGAGATCAAATGCCGACCCGAAACAACTTCACGAGGGAGTTTGCCGACGAAGAGATGGACGAAATGATCCTTACTATCGAAAAGTATAGTAGGGTCCATGCTATCCTCCAAAATGCGAGTCCCTATGCCACTGCTCAGCGAGAAAGAACAATGATCTACTTGCAGACTAACTTGAACATGTTGCTGAACCCGAAGCCTTTGAGAGCCTCCCGAGTCGACACGACGACCCAACGTGATGACGAATCTACCATAAAGGATCTATACATGAGCAAGGAGGTACCGAAAAACAAATGCGGGATGAGTGGATCGGGACACAAGATGTAAGCTCGCAGCAATTGCGACCCAGGTCTGGCACTATCATAGCCGACGACGAGAGGACCCAAGTACTAAGACACTGAGATACAAAGAGAAAGCTGCGTGATAATAGCGCCTCGACTATAACTATTTGCAAGATGGTCAATGGAAACAAAGAGCGGCGATGGATTCACGGGGTGACGAGCTTGGGAGACCAAAGTTAAAGCGATCAGTTCATTCATCGAGCAAAAGTCCTTGACAAAACAGGTAAGGCCCGTGGGCTTCTTCTCGAACTTCGTCATTCTATTTTTCTTTGTAACTACTACCTCTATCAACGCCTCTCTACCCCCACGGTGTCAGACCAGTGCTTCAGACTATCGAAAGTCCTCCCCAGGTGTGTCTAATAATCGTAGAACCCCTTCCCACTCTTCTTCCCCAGCCATCCCGCATCCACCATCTTGCCCAGCAGCACGCTAGGCCTATACTTACTATCCCCCGTCTCCGTGTGCAGCACCTTCATGATCGCCAAACAAGTATCCAGACCGATAAAGTCCGCAAGCTGCAGCGGCCCCATGGGGACGTTGGTCCCGTTCTTCATAATGGCATCAATGGCATCCCTATCCCCCACCCCCGTCTCGAGGCAAATGACCGCCTCGTTGATGTAAGGCATCAAGATCCTATTCGCCAGGAAACCCGGCGCGTCCGCAGAAACCGAGGGAATCTTTCCCATCTGCTTGCAGAATTCCACCGCGGTGTCCAGCGTCTGCTTGCTGGTCTGCAGACCAGAAATGATTTCCACGCCCTTCTGCACGGGCACCGGATTCATGAAGTGCGTGCTCACCACCCGCGAGCTCGCGGACATGTCCTTGGGGTCTTTCGTGGTTGCGGCGGCGATCTTGGTGATGCTGATGGAACTGGTGTTAGTTGCCAGAATGGCATGTGGAGGGCAGATTTGCGCTAGGTCGCCGAAGATTTTGAACTTGAGGTGTGGAATCTCGGGGATGGCCTCGATCACGAAATCGACGCCGCCGAGCTCTGAGATGCTGGTGGTGGGCCTGAGGAGGGAGCGCGCCGAGTCGGCTTGGTCTTGGGTTATGCGCTGCTTGGAGACGTCTTTGGCGAGGAGTTTTTCTGGTAGGTTGTTAGCACGCCCGCTTGGTGTCTCTTAGGGCGGAAAATAGGAGTACCGGCAAAGGATATGCCCTTGTCAAGAGCTGCCTGTGAGGCATCGACGAGTGTCACCGGCACATTGGCTTTCTGGGCAGCTACTAGAGCTATTCCTAGGCCCTACAGGTTTCAACGGTGGTTAGATCTCGAGCTGCAGTATGTATGTATATGGTAGCCCTCCCGTGTAATCCAGGATAGTGCCAGCAGCGGAATATAGCGAGAGACACATACCATCTGTCCCGCACCCACAACACCCAGGCTCCTGACACCCGGAGAAGCAGTGCTGTAGAAGCGCAGCTGCCTCGCAGTTCTAGAAGCGAATCTCCTACCAATTGAGCTAGCCATTGTCAAACGTGATGAATAGGAGATTTGGTTTCGAATTCTTCATCCTTCACGACTCGAGATGGATGATATCACAGCTGTGTCGGCTAACCTCGGCTTGCTTTCCCATGTGAATGTTGTTGCGGACCGAGACGTCACCGCGAGCCTGAGAGGCATGAGGGGTGATAACAAGCCACATGTGCACGATACTCAGCCGCTGTGGCGCTAAAATCAATTTAAACGCGTCCCAACCAGCTCGCAGCTCCACGACGCGTCTCGCATCCCGCCGTCATCACCAAAACCACTTCCGGGTCCTCAATCCCCATTCCAATAGGATCAACACAGCCGGGCACAATACAGATCAATTGATCCCCAAAATGGAGGCGGAAAAAATACATGGCCTCGCGGAAACCGTCCATCCCGAAGTTCGGGCCTACATCAACAGTCTTGTCTCTGCTGTAAGTGATGGCCAAACTCAAAGCCCCGCCAACCCGATACTGACTGACCTCTGTAGCTGGGTGGGGCACCAGACGACGATACAGCCCCATACAAGCTTGGTTTCGACGCCTTAGAAGTCCTCCGAGATCTGAAAAAATGGCTTCGCTTCTACGACGAGAAGACGAACCGCATGGACGTCGCCCGCTGCCTCGCAGATAGCAACCTCATCGGCAACGACCTCCTCCATATCATCCGCCTCTGGACTTCGGACGAAGCCTCCACAAGATCAAAATTCCGAACACGATGTGCCCTCGCCTGCATCGAGCTGATGGTCCCTCTGACCTGGTCTCTGGAAAGGGACAAGGAGCAAATGACCATGAACCACTACCGCCACATCCCCGTCCTGGAGCTGGCCCAGCTGGGGTACAAGCGGGATATCATAAATTACGACGGCGCTAAGATATTGAATGCCGCTGTTCGAGTCGCGCTGCCCTCGGTCGCCATTCCGATAGGAGACAGGACGCCGAGGGACACGGGAATAATAAAACTCGTTCTCTTCTTCCTCCGCAACGTCGCCATGATCGACGTCCCGCCACATATCTCCTACACCGACTACGAATCCTTGATATCACGGTCCGTCACAATAGACGCCTTTCACTTCCAGGACATATTCCTCTTCCTCCTCACACTGGCCTCGAACATGGGCGAAGACTTCCGAACAGAAGACGTGATGGTGCTAGAAATCTTGTTCCACCTCCTGAAGCGCATAGACCCCAACAAGATCTTCATGTCCAAGACGGAAGTGCAAAAAGAAGAGACGGACGAGCTAAAGGCGATGCTGGCGAAGGAAAAGGCAATGCTGCGCGACCAGGGGACGCGAGCGCCCACCCGCCACTCGCGATTCGGCACCATGTTGTGGGTCAAGAAGAGCGACGGGAAGATGGCTACTGTCACGGGACAAGATGCCCTTCTGGATTCGCAGGCGAGGAAACGCAAGATGGACAGCACCAAGAAGTTCTCTGCTCCCCGGCGGCCGAGGAAGGAAAACATGGAAGCCAAAGACATGGGACGCCCGGCTACTCTCACGCAAAGTGCTATGAACCAGTTGCGTGGGTTTGTGGACGAGTTCCTTGATTCCGGATTCAACCCCTTGTTTGGACACCTGCGCAAGTCTCTGGAACGGGAGGCTCCCTACGTGCTCAAGCATCATCGACGCCAGTTCTTCTATCTCGTTGCATGGTTCCTCGAAGCCGAGCGAGCCAGGCAAAAAGCGAAGGGCAAGGACAACAAGCGGACCCAGGACGACGTCAGCTCGTTCAACCTCGTAGCGGCCGTGTTGACGCAGGAAATGTTTGTTTACATGCAGAGAAACCTCACGTTTTCCTTCACTGACAAGGAATGGCCCGACCTCACTGCCTGTATCAGGTGTTTTACTCAGATTCTTCTCACCGTGCAGGAGATGACCGGGACGGGCATCGAGGAGGACGAAGAGATTGCAGAGAACATCCTGAACCGCATTTTCTACGAGGAAGAGACGCATGACTTGGTGTCCAAGATTGCGTCCAGCTACAAGGACCAAGGTTTCGACTACCTCGACGCGAGCACCGAGCTGGTGCATCACTACCTCAGGATTCTCGAGGGCTACTCGAAGCAAAACGTCGACCTCATGGTTCGATCAAAGCGCCGCGTGCGCAAGAAGAAGGCGGCCGCAGCCGAACCATCCGTCGAAGGAGACGGCAATCCAGTGCCGGACGAAGAAGACGATTCCGCCGCCGAAGACACCGTACGAGCCGAAAAAGAGACACGAGAGCGAAAATTTGACTTTACGCGGTTCGCCAACCGCTTTGTGCCACAGGGCGTCGTGGACACATTCGTGGCATTCGCGAAATACTACCGCGACCTAGACGAGAACCAGCTAAAGCGCGCGCATAGGTACTTCTACCGCGTGGCGTTCAAGCAGGACATGAGCGTGATGCTGTTCCGCGTGGATATTATCCACATGCTGTACAATATGATCAAAGGACCCCAGCCCTTAGACCGCTCCTCGCCCATGTACAAGGAGTGGCAAGAGCTGGTCAAACAAGTCATCAAGAAGTGCGTGAGGAAAATCGAGGATCGACCCGCTCTGTTGATAGAAATGTTGTTTTCCAAGATTAGTGCCAGTACCTTCTACCTGGAGTACGGGTACGAGAAGCAGACAATTTCTGCAAACCCGAAACCGGGCGCGGAGCTGGAGTTTAAGCATGGCCTGGAGGATAGAAAAAGGCAGGTTTCGATTGTTGTGTCTGTGATGATTGATCGGGGACAGATGGATCACATCTCCTGGGTCAAGTCGCAGCTTGGGTCTGCGGAGACTGAGAGGCGAGCGTGGGAAAGTGCGGAGTTAGCTATGGTTCATGGAGTGGACGACCCTGCTTCGGAAGAGGGTCAAGCGGCTATCCCCGAGGAGAAGGAGGCGGATGCCATCAATGTCAAGCCTGACAACAACGACAGGAAAGTCGCCATGTTCAAGAACTCCCATCTTAGACTCCTGATGAAGCTGGTGGGGTTCGAGCGGTTCTCACCAACGCTGGACGAAACGCCGGATGATGTTTGGATCATTCCAGGTACCCAAACCGCCAGGAAGTTGAAGGAGAGTCTGAAATTTGTTGGGGATGCCGAGTTTGCCCCGCCGAGTTTTGACGAGGGAGAGTCTGCCGAGGATCAATTGAAGCGCAAGAGTGCTGCCAAGAACGGGGGTGCTTCTAGTAGAGCTGCGAGGAAGAAGGCTGGTTTTGACGATGATGGAGACGGTGGCATCGATGGGTTTTTGGACGACGATGATATGGAGGATCTTGAGGGGATGTTTCCTGTTGGTGGACCTACTGCGAGACAGGCTGACGAGCATGCTAAACCTAAACGTAAACGAAGGCTGAAGAAGAAGAGTGCCAAGTCCAGCGATGAAGGGGAGGAAGAAGTTGTTGATGCCAAGACTGCGGAAAGGAGAAGGAAGAGAAGGGAAAGAGAGTTGGAAAAAGCAAGGAAAGTCAAGAGTGAGATGTATGTGCATGATAGTGATGAGGAGTGGGATGAGGAGGCGAACAAGGAGTTTTTTAGGAAGGAGGAGGAGTTGAGGATGAGGATGGAGAGGGCGGCTGGCCTGGCCAGGGCGACGGAGGAGGAGAAGGAGATGAGGGTTGTGATGGGGATGGCTGTTGATGATGATGGGGAGGAGGATGAAGCAGGGAAGGAGAGTGGGAAGAAGAAGGATGCGGTTGTGGTGAGCGATGATGATGATAGTGAAAGTGGGACTGGGACTGGGAGTGATGATGGGAGCAGTGATGAGGAAGTTGTTGTTGTTGCTGCGACGAAGAAGAAGAAGAAGGAGCAAGGGAAGACGAAGAAAGCTGCGTTCAAGCCCGAACCGAGGGCGAGAAAGAGAAAGTCCCCTGTTGATAGGGACGATGAGGATGAAGACGACGAGTCTGGCACTCCAGCGGCAAGGAATGCGCTTTTGGATGATTCTGATGATTATTTATTGGACTCTTCAGCCGCTGCAGCGAAGAAAAGAAAGACATCCAGTGAGCCAGAGGGGGGAAGTACTTTTGCTGATGAGAAAGGAGGTGCGATGGATATTGATGATGACCATGACGACGAGCCGGCTGTGGCGAAGCAGCACGCCAGGAGACAGAATGTTCGGTCCGGGTTTGTTGTCGAGAGTAGCGATGAGGACGAATGAGCATGAGAGATTGCCAGTCTCTACGGGTTCAAGCTCATGCTAGTTTCATATCGATTACATAGCCCAGGCATTCCACTAGCCGGAGAAAGACAGTGAAAAGGTGCATTGGCTTGGAATAAATAACAGTTGCCATGCTTTCCTACTTGTGCTTTCTACTCTAATATTCCTCGTCGTCTTCCTCATCCTCATCCTCATTTTCATACTCATACTCATACTCATACTCTTCCTCTTCCTCTTCCTCGCCAGCACCCTCTTCATACTCGCCGGCATGGTTATTTTCACCTGCGTACTGCCCTTCGTCTTCCCCATCGCCATCGCCACCAGCAACCCACATCTCACCCCCCGTAGCACTCTCATTCAACCTCTCCGTCTCCCTCAGCAGAAGAAATCTCTCCCACCTCTCGAGTCTCTCCCTCTCTCTCCTCAAATTTTCCCTTTCCATCGCCAGCTCCTCCCTCTCCCTCTCCCCGTCTTCCCCACCCCTCATCTCGCCCATCTCGCCGTCGACGATGGCCCTAACCAACGCCCTCTCCTCATCCTCATCTTCTCTGCCCCGTTCCTTGGCTTCCCAGTACCGCCTCGTCAAGTGCGCCGCATCCCTGAAACCAAACTTCCCCGCCAGCACGAGCTGCCACATGGCGTCTTTCTCCTCGTCCGACAGGTAGAAAAGTATGTTTGCGCGGTACACCTCGGCTGACAGCGAGGCCTCGATCTTGGCGGCCGCGGGGTGGAACAGGGAGAGGAAATGCGTCAGGCAGGGCGCTATTGCGATGTCCAGGAGCACCAGGGAGGGATCGCTGGGGGCCGTGCTTGTCGTGCTCGCGGCGCTGATGCCCGGCCGGTTATCGAGGCGGTTTGCGCTGCCGTTCCCGCTCCCTCCTCCTCCTCCTCCTCCTCCTCCTCCTCCTCCTCCTCCTCCTCCTCCATTCCCACCCACGTTCAAACTTGCGCTTGCGCCCGCGCCGTAGTAGAAAGCGCCAGTCCTGAACGTACCGGGCCGCGCAACATTGCCGTGGGCGCCTCTCCTCCGTCCTGCGACCTCCGTGCCGGGCCAGTTTTCGTCCTCGTTGCCGTCGTGGTTGCCGCTGCGAATCCCCCAAACCGGGGCCCCGAGCCCGGCAAACCCCGTGAGCGCATCCAGTCTCCTCGGCAGCGCGAACACGTCTTCGATCATGTTGAGGAGGTTCGGCGTATCAAGAACCTTGCAAAGAGGATGCATGAGGACGTTGCTGTCTTGTTCTTCTTCTTCTCCTTCTTCTCCTGCTGCTTCTGCTTCTGCTTCTGCTCCTGCTCCTGCTGCTGCTGCTTCTTCTCCCGCTTGTGTACCCTGCTGTCCCGTTCCCCCATTGCCGATTCCGTTCCCGTTCCCATCCTGCCGTCCGCCGCCGCCCTGCGGGCTCCTCTTCCGCACGCCCCACCCAAAATAGAGCCTCTCCCTCAAACTGGGCCGCGTCTGTTTTTCTCTCTCCTCGCCGCTGCTCCGACGCGCACCGGCGGCGTCCCCATCGGCAAGCTCGTGGTCGAAAACCCCAAACAGCGCGACCAAAAACTCGTCCAGAAACCCCAAGAAAGTCTCCTCGTACTCCCTCACGAACCTCTTGCACTTCTCCGTCCGGTCCATGCCCCACCTCGCCCCCCTCGTTTCCTTCAGCAAGTTGTCCAGGTGCGCGATGCACAGCCTCAGCTGCTTGTACAGCGAGCACGTGCGAGAATAGTGGGAAAGGGAATCGAACAGATAGAAAGGTTCCGGGAGAAGGTTCTGGGACGACAGGATCCCCGGCCGAGGAGGGGGAGGAGGAGGAGGAGGAGGAGGAGGAGGAGCTTGGCCTCTCTTGCGCCTGGGACGAGAGGGGGCGGAATGAGGAAAAACATGGGAAGTGGAGGGGTGAGAAGAGGAAGGCTCGGCGCCAGGATTTCTCCATTCCCCGAGTCCCGAGGACGGATCTTTCGTGTAGTAGTAAATGTGCGAATCTAAGGAGCTGGCGGAGAAGGTAGAAGGAGGAGGGGAGCCGTGGTGGTTACTATCTCCTCTTCCTCCTCCTCCTCCTCGACCGCCGCGGGATCTTTTGCCCCTGCCGCTCCCGCCCCCACCATCTCCCCTATAATTGTCGCCATCATCATCATTATCATACTCCCGCTTCCCCCGTTTATTATCATTGCTGCCGCCGCTATTCCCATTCCAGGCTCGGCCTCTTCGTCTGCCTCGTGATCCGTCTCCTCCATCTCGTGGCCCGCTTTCGCCAGCGCCAGCAGCACCACCATAACCCCGAGTAGTCTCACCAATATACCCTAGATGGCCGTTACCATGCCCATGCCCTCCACCATAACCCCGTCTCCCACGTCCACGCCCAAGTCCACGGCCTCCTCGTCCTCCGCCTCCATTTCCGCCACCACGGCCATGTCTACCGCCTTCGCCGCCGCCGCCGCCGCCGCCGCCGTTAGCATTGCTACGAGGCCCTCCACCTCTTTCGGGAGGACTGCCGTAAGGACCTCCTCCCCCGCCACCACCCCTTCCACCTCGTCCCCTGCCACGTTGGCCTCCTCTTCCTCTACCCCTACCCCGGCCTCTGTTCTCACCTCCACCTCCACCTCCACCTCCACCGCCGAATCTATTTTCCATCCTTCTTCCTTACCCCCCTTAAAAAAGCAAATCGAGCTTTGCCGTTCCTGGTTCGTTATCTCGTCTGGCCCAGCGTCCATCAGTAGCCCAGAAAAGGAGAAAAGGCCCCCCGGGGGTTTTATGTATTTAACAAAGCAACAACTTATGACGACACTCTTCTGGTAAGTTACCCGGTAAACAAAAAAAAAACAAAAAAATTTCGTCGTTGGACCAAAAAAAAAAATTAGGTCGGTGTATTTATCGAGAGAAACAGACTGACTGTCTGGTGCGTGCTAGTAGCCGGCACGACGATGGAAAAACCCCGCCGAAATCAGCCATAAGAAGAAAGAAAGGAAGGAAGAAAGAAAGAAAGAAAGGAAGAAAGAAAGAAAGAAGAAGGAAGACAATAGCACAGAAAATAAAAGTAAAAATAAAAATATATCCCATAATTTCAAGGAGGTTGAGTATTGTTCTCTCTCTCTCTCTCTCTCTCTTTTTTTTTTGTATGGTGTTGCAACTTCTAGCAGCAGATTTTGGGCAAAAAAAACCCCCATTGTTGGGCCCGGGCGGGAAAAAGGGAGCAAAGATGAGAAAGCAGCCTATGCAAGTGCTCAATTGAAGGAAAGAAAAAAAACAACTTTTGCGCGATCAAAAAAAAAAAAAAAAAACTGTCTGCCAAGAAGCTTGGGGCACAGTTTCTTTGTCTGCTTTCCGTTCAGGGAGGAAAGGCTCAATATGCTTATAGTTAGTTACATGGCTATCGTTTTTGGGAAGATTGAAACAATGGGACGGGCTGCCAAACCGAAGCAGCGACGTTGTCTCGGTGCCCTGGCGCGCAACAAAGAAATGTCTGAAACTTGATTCGGTTCGGAATCGGTCGAGAAGAAGAGAGGCCCAGCCTGATGCGTCTTGGAAGGAGACACGGATTGGAGATCAACGTTCTTTGGTCGCTTTTGATAGCAAGGGCTACGACTCGGAACACTCCAGTATAGTAAGATCATACCAGTGCAGCACACCGTGGCACCATCAACGCTGATTTCTCCTGATCAGGCACATCCCCGAGTCACACTGTCACGGTGCTGTATTGATGCCAGGTAGTGATGAACACACCTGGGCTAAACACACCTCTTGCTCGGCATTAGCAGCCTTTTCCGATTTATATGATTGATAGTAGAGAATAGCTGGTATGGATATCAGTGTAGAAAGCAAATTAATAGCCTGGGGAATCCAAAATCCCATCACCAACGCCGGGAAAATGCCAGAAAATTGAAAACTCCACACATGCCTCCCACTTCCATTTTATGTACATGCACTTCCGTCCCCCATCCCCTTGTCCAGTATCTCTCCCAGATCACCTTATCCTGCCATCTTCGTTCTTCCCCAACGTACTCGGACTCCCAATCCCATCCTCGTCGCTCGTACTAACCCTCGCATTCCCATTCTCCTTGCCCCTTCCCCCAACCAACCGTCTCGTCTCATCGTTCGCTTCGTCGTCCTCATCATCATCGTCACTAACCAACTCATCAAGCTCAAACTCCTCCACGTCCCTTGCCCTCCTCGAATCCATGCTGGTCCCTCCCATCCGCCCGCCAGGGACATTATTATACGCCTCGTTCCTCCCTTCTTGCTCTGCGGATGGCGGATTCTGAGCCCGGTAGTACACCGTGATAAGCATGTTTGCAAAAAGGAAAGTTAGCAATGCCATGCTGTACATGACGAGGATGTAGCTGACGTGGTCCATGCCGCCAAGGGCAACAAGATCCATCTGTTCTTCCGTCGCGCCCATGAAGAGGAAGCCCGAGGCGAAGAGCATCTGCAATCACCAGTCAGCAAAACTCAACTCCTTTGAAAGCCAAGGAACACAAAAGGGAAAACCTCACATAAATGGGCACATACTGCCAGCTCGACACCTTCCCATTCTCCCCCGCCGGCCTATCCTTGCACACAAACGCAATCTCCACAATCCTGCTCAGTCCCGCAGCCATGAGAGAATACCCAAACATCTGGTGCGTCTTCTCGCTAATCACCAATTCCTGGGGGTGCGCACTAAAAGCCCATCCAGTAACCAACAAGACTCCGCCCGGAATCAAATTCCTCGCGGGTCGTCCGTCCCTATCCTTGGACAGCCAGAGACCCACCAGACCAGCGCACCACCAGATAACTCCCATGGTCGTGTGCTGCCAGTCGTTCTTGACCCAATCGGTGCCCCAACTTTGTTCGGTGAACGTGGTCATGCATCCCCATGCGGCGATGACCGCACTGTCGAAAAATTCCTGGCTTCTTCCTGTTCGTGCCAGCCATGCCTGTCCGCAAACCAAAAAGATCGCGAGAATGGTGCCGTATGCGATGAATACGGATCCCATCGTGAAATGCGCAGCGCATTGTCCCACGTGATCTCCCTGGCAGAAGCCCAGCGCTGTTATACCACCGAGGAGCATCTGCGTCCACGATAGAACTGGGAAAGCTTTCCCAAGGAATGAATGAAGAACCCTGACGACAGGCCTGATGCGTCCGTTGATGCCCCTTTCAAGGTGCATCTTGAGGTACAGGCCAAACGTGATTTGGACTATGAGCAGGAGCTGCAGCGGCGTGGCGAAAACAGCGTGGGCGTTACCTTCCACAAATTCGCGACCACCGTGGGAGTGTCCAAGAATTGCGCCGAGGAGGGCGAGCAACGCAGCGACTATTTGCAGGGGGACGTGGAACCGTGATTTTATCATCTGCAAGAGCTGTTAGAGAAGGTCCAGATAGGAAGGGTCTGGGATACACATACACCGAGGACCATGCCTAATGGAAACATTACGCCATATACAAACATATTAAGGAAGATGTGAATGTATAACGTGGTGTCCTGTGGTAAGCGGAATTAGTCAGTTTGGGGGTTTATTCTGTATCTCGATGCAGAATAAGACGGTGAACATTAACTCTGCGGCCCTCCATCGCCTAATCTAGCGTGCCCCTATAGTTGCCGAGTGCAATATTCTAGTCTATAAGAATGTGTTTAACTTTTTGTCTTGATATCGAGTCCATCCTGTTTGTTGCCTTTCTTCGGTGGGGTGTGGCTCCCTCTTGACCATCATAGACTGGTGAAGTAATCGTCGCAAACGGAGCCGGTTCTTCTCAATCTTCCAGGGATTCAAATTCTCGGCCAACACGCCAGGTCTGGGGGTTGAAGGGCAGTCTTCAGTCCAGAACGCAGTCCCTGAGTTGCTACCCCTTCCCACTCTTGTTGCCCCCCGGTTCCTTCCCCTAGGCGTCCACCCTCCGTCGATCGAAGGCAAAAATGAAGTCCGAAAAGCCAAAGAAAACAAGCGATGGAGCACTTACTACAGGCTCCGCCGAAATCGTCTGTCCCTCCGGAATCGCCATATTCCTATTATGGTCATCGTGACCAAACGCCATACTCGCAAGCCCAAGCTGCAGCAACATCAAAAGCGAAATGGGGCCGGACTTCCCACCCATCACCCTGGTAGCAGCAAAGCCAGACTTTAATATCCTTCCCGTAGCCATGATTGGTGTCTGTGCTACCATGCCGCCTCTCTTTCCGCTTTCGTCAGGCTCTTTTTCGTTCTTCGTGTCAAGAGCAACTGGGCGCTTTTTTCGAGTCTCTGGTAATCTTTTGGTATGCGATTGCGATATGTGGGTGTGTGGGTATGTAGCTTTAGTCCAACCAACCAATTCCTGGCGGCAGCGCGGTGTCGTATGTAGGTATGATATGATTTGCCCTTGATCTCGACGTCACCCAACAGCCAACACCGTTGGTGGAGGATACAGCACGATAGTGGCAGCGCACAACAAAACAACAACAAACAGTACTAGCGGGCGCGACAAAACTCTTTGGGACAAACGGGAGGGTTTCGGCTCGTCGTTTCGACGTCCACAAAAAGAAAACCAATTCCAACCAAATCAGACGGTCGGGATTCCCCAACAACAGCTCCCTCCTTCGTCCTTCCACTCCAGCCGGCTGCGTGGGTGCGTTATTGCAGCAAGAACAGAACAGGGGACGTCGCAAACCCTGGGCGGGTCTTTCGGGAGTGTTTTGCGTTTTACGTTTAGCGGGGCCTGGGGTTTAGAAAAGTCGGGATGGCTGGATGGTCGACCGCGGCGGTGACGTTGTGTACATCTGTAGAAAGAGAGCTGCTCGCGTGCCTGCCCTCAGATAACTTTCTCGGAACAATAAAAATCACGTTTGTTGGTGCTTCTACTTCATTCCCCCCACTTCAAAACCGCTCGAAATCTCTTTGCTGCTGGAACCAGTAGCAAGACTCTGATAGGCGCAAAAGAAGAAGAAAAGAAAGAAAAAAGGGAGTGGTTGGAGGGGGATTATATGCAAGCAGCAGTGATGGATGCGAAACAGAGCACTCTAGAAAAGGAAAAATGGTGATGAGGAGAGGGATAGATTTCGGGACCCGGATGAATAATACACAATGTCCAGAGACTACCACCTGTTCAATCTTGGGAATCAAAACCCAGCAGAACTTTGGGAAAGAAAAAAAAAACACCCCCCACTGCCCCCATCCATCCAGGTAACAGCTTACGGAAGCAATATCCGCAAGCAACCAAGAAGGTGCGGCCGCATCCTCAATGCATTCTTGTCCCGTGCCTTCCGATGCGGTCGCGAACATGCACAACACGGTGGGCGGTGGGGCTTGTCGCCCGCGCGCATTCGTCTGCCAGCTGTGCCCCGCTTGGCCGCCCAAAACATTCCGCACCACTGCAGTGGGACCCAACTTCCACGGAAGCCTCGGGACTTGTGTAGGAGCCAAGAAGGACCCTCAGGCAGCTCCCATTTGTCACCTTTAGGTCAATCCTGCCTGTTGCTTCCCAACAGCCCTCTTTGTAATGACAACGATCCTCTGCTATCCCCGACATACCAAAATTTAACCCCGCCTAATATGGACCTGATGGATCCAAAAAGGTGGTCGCTGGGGGAAAGTTCGGGACCGAGATTACGGCATCGGGAAGGGGTGCATTGCATGACTACTCTAGAGTTTGCTCTTTGCATCTCGATGACATCGAGGCTTGGATATTCGCTGAGATGATGAGATCCGTTTGAGATTTGATCTCAACCGTTTTTTTTCGTGCTGTCAATGGGCTGAGAAATGTGTCTAGTTTGTGCCACTGCGGTAGATGACGGCACTCGGTGGGAATAACCTCAATTTTTCGGACTTGAGTGCGCGTTGAAAACGGTGTGTAGGTGGATTCATGTCTCTGCCAAGCCGGCATGGAACTGCCGCTCGAGACGCATCGTATATGCACCGTCAGGATGGAGCTGGGCATGGCCTCGGGGCTTATTTGAGTTACATGCTAAATTAATGCCTATCTCGCAACTTTTCATTCATGCAATAGCAAATATTCAGTCCCATCAGACATGATCCAAATAACTCATATATCCAAAGATAACACTAAGAAACTTTCAATCAGAGGCTCCAATAGAAATACATAATCGTTTATCCAGGGCATATCCCAAAGTAGCATTTCTATAGCTACCTCCTGTGCACCGGTAGCTCGTCGCTCTCCTCCCAGTTCCTCTTCACCTTTGAAGGACCGGGAGGCATATCGGCCCAGCGCCCATATTCATCCCAAATGCCCGCCTTCGTGTAATCCCACGTCGTCGTTCCCTCCATGTACCCAAACCTGAAATACTCCGGCAGAGTGATGCTGGACTCTCTCTCCCAAGTAAACGTGTAGTCATTGCCTTCGTCAAAGTACGACCTGAACCTCTCCACGTCGTTGATGAGGATGCTGATTCCATCGTATCTCGGTCCTGGAGGTGCCATCCACTCAAAGGTAATCGAGGACACGTTCCCCTCGAGTGAGACGGTCGGGTCCAGGACAACTGGTAGAGGCGAGTTGTGCACAGCATCGCCCTGAAGGGAATATGACGTCTGAAGGATGGAATCGAATCCCCAGCGGGCAACACCATTGATGTAAAACCCTACCAGAAGACCCTGAAGTGTTAGAGACAGCCGCGTCTGCATGCTGGTGCCCGGAAGCAGAAGCAGCGCAAGGAAGTAGTGATGTATGCGGAGGTTGAGATTCGGAAGGAGGATGAAGATAATGAGCACTGCGCAGATGAATGCGTAGTACCGGATGTATTTGATGAACCGTCCCTCTTGGCGGAAGTACCATGACTGAGCCAGAACGAAGCAGATGACAATGGTAATAATCATGGCCAACGCCGCCTTAGCTCCGGGTTGCTGGTTGATATCGTGAGGCGTGAGGCGTGCGATCGGGATCTTGTCGAACGTGTAGTTGGTCAACGCTCCAACCCAGAAAGCCCCCAGCCAGAAGAACGTCTTCTCGACATGTGCGGTCAAACCTGTCAACGCACGCTTAACTCCCATCCTGTCGTACATGACCCAGGCTATAAACATTCCTGGCAAAAACCTGCCGATGAGCTTTTCGAGGAGGTATGCGACGGAGCGGTATGGCGGGGGATCCGAAGCCATTCCGACATGCCAGTACATGGCAACAATGGAGGTGAAATAGAAAACCTTGGGCGAGGCAGTGAAAAGAGACAGGACGACCATGAAAGCCAAGTCCACACCCAACATCTCCCACCTCAGGTCCTTGGCGTCGCACTCGACGTCTTCGAGGAAAGTGTAAGAAAGAGGAAAGTACGAATCGAAGCCGACGCTCTCAAGGCCATGTCGTTTGGAGCCGATGTAATCCTGGGACTGACCAACCAGCTGGACAATCCCGCATCCTCCCTTCTCATCCTTGATGATACTGCTGTGAATGGCGGCTTGGCAGATGAAAGAATCCCCACGATAGACGGGGGTGGCATCGCTGTCGTCCTCGGGTCCTCCCACGATGAGAGGTTGGTAAATAAGCTCCGTAGCTCCAACCGCCCTAGGGTTTAGCACCTCATACCGCTTGCAGCTAGCCGGGCACTTGAACGCAAATCCACTGCCGTTGAACGGACGGCAGAGGTTCCCGTCTAGGCCGCACTTGTTGCCCGAGACCCAGTAGGCATCGCCGCAGCCAAGGTTTTGCGGCACACCCCACCCCTTGATCTCGGACGCAAACGTGCTCCTGCGGAACATGAGGCTGAAAGTCATGAACCAAATACCGCAGTAGATGATGTAGAGCAGGATGCGATGCTTCCGTTTGGGGACAAACTGGTCCAGTAGGCGCACGGGAAGCTCCTGGATTTGCGGCAGGATGGGTCGTATCTGGTGTGGACGGGCGTCCTCGGGACCTCTCGACCACTCCGCGACGAAGTTCCAGGCTTTACGGACCGGCGGGGGAATCTTATTCACCAGCTTTGCCCAGCCCTTCCTGGGGGGGGGTAAGTTGTCGGAATTGTCTGACATCTCAAGTGAAGACCGGTTGGTTTGCCTCTGGTCTTGCTGCGGGCGCATATCATCCTCTAGCGGTGCGTCAGGGTGGAAGGTGTTATTCTGGTGTTCGATGTCGTCGAGCAAAGGCTCCGACTCACCGTGGTCCGCCGGCATAATAGTGAGTAAGCGGGCAGCAGCCAAGCTAGGGCACTTTTTTTCAGAGGCAGCTAGGGTTATCAGATAAGGAAGCCAGAGACGGGGTTTCCCGTAAAGCAAACCAAGGCTCAGCGGGGCGATTTTAAGAGTTCCAAATCCTTTGTGAGGTTCCGTCCAGGTGGAGAGCTGACGGGGCGAAATGATGAGAGACTTCGTTGCAGATCTCAAGTCTCACCCTCAAACTTAACGCAGGGACCACAGGGCTCGTGCTAGACTCATCGAAAGTCAGCGTTATTTCACCAGGGACGTGGCAGTGGCACCACAGGTGGCGAGTTGGAACAGAAGAAGGTATCGCGATTGGCAAACGAGGAGAAAACAAGGGGACGGGAGTGAAGATATGAAGGAATGGCCGGCAAATCCGAGTGCCTTTGTTGGGCCTCTAGACGACGACACGCAGTCCTGCTTGCCAAGCCCGCCCAGCTTGAGACAGCCCATAAACAGGGGCTCCACCTCACCGTGTTGAAGGTGGGCTGGCTATTGGCCCCGGTCCCCGCAGCATCACGTGCAGCCTGCATCATTGGCGACTTATCGATAGAATGCATCTGTTAAGGACTTTGAACGAGGGGCAAGCGCAAGTCCTGTTATCTGGTTGGTCGCCTGGTTTTTCAGGTGGCAGTTAGTTAATGTATTGTGTAGACTCACAGCCTACCAGCTCAATTACGGGCTCAATGGGGGGTTGAAGTCTCTTATAGAACAACCATAGCTTTCATTTATACTCACTCTGTTTGAGCACTTAGCTGCCCCTAAGCTTTCACACAACGGGGATACGAGCCATCAGTAATTCCTCCAGCAAATTCAAATCTCAACCCTCACAACTCAGACCAACCAACCATCAACACCTCAGGAGAACATATACCCACGAAGCCACGATGGATAAGTGCCCTTGCCAACCAGAAATGTTCTTCTCGATCCTCAAACCCACCTTAAGTGACTCCTGCGCGGCTAGATTAGGCCGTCTCTCAGTCCCGGGCCGCAATGCCGTCTCAACACCAAATTTCATCGCTTTGACCTCGCGAGGAGCAATCCCGCATCTCACGCCAGATGTCCTGCAGCGACACGTCCAGCCTCCTGGGGCATATCTCGCCCTAGAGGACTGTGCGTCTTATATTTCCCTGTGACGCTATACTATACTAACTTCTCTCCGTAGTCGTCGAAAAATCGCATAAAACTACGCCTCCCATCCTCCAAATACCCTCATCATCCTCGTCAAATATTTCCCCCCTCCACGCATTCACCTCCCTCCCCTCGCCGACCCTCATGATCCTCTCACCCCGTCGTGCAGCCGCCGTCAAACCTCCTCAAGGAAACCTCAAATCCGGCATGTCAATTTTCACGTCGACAGGATTCCAGTCCCTCACGTCTCCTGCCTACGTCTCATCAATATCGAAAATACGGCCCGACATCGTGATCCCCTTGGCAGACCTGACTTACAGCAACCATTCCCCCGTCGCGAAACGACAAGCCAGAATGGCAGAGCGGACTGAAGACTGGCTAGAGGAGTTTCTCTCGGAATTTCCAACTCATGCCTCTCTTGCCAAGGGCAGAACAAAAATCTTTGCACCAGTACTACCGATAGATCACCCGATGCAATGGGAATACCTCAACCGACTCTCCGACGCCGACGGCTTTCTCCCACAAGTCTCCGGCCTCGCCCTCAATGACGTGGATATCTTGCCTGAGATTCACACTTCCTACCCCGATCTCACACCCTTACCAGTATTAAGCGTAGCCGCAGCAGGAGCGCCGACACCACATCATCTTTTACGTCAAGTCTCTTTGGGAGTCGATCTACTCACCGTGCCTTTTCTAAACGCGGTATCGGACTCGGGGGTGGGCATGACATTTGTGTTTCCGCCTCCGTCGACCAAATCGGACCCCTCTGCAGCTATAGTTATGACACAATCTCAACCAGAAGAAACACCAGGAAAAACAACAGGAAGCCAACAAGACGACGCAGCATTTCCAGATCCCATCACAGGTCTCCTCCCACTAGGAACAAACCTTTGGTCCCCCACCCACCGTCTCTCCCCCCTCCCCATACTTCTCTCATGTGCATGCTACACATGCAAAAATCACTCGCGGGCATATCTTCACCATCTTCTCAACGCCAGAGAAATGCTCGCCTGGGTCTTGCTGCAGATACACAACCACCATGTGCTTACCACCTTCTTTTCTTCTATCCGCGACGTTCTGTCATCCTCCACCGCGGCGGCATGGGAGGAAGCATGTAAGGACTTTGCGAGAGGGTACGAAGCGGAGTTCCCAATTGGCACGGGAGAACGGCCCAGGGCGAGGGGATACCACTTCAAGAGCCAAGGGGGCGACAAGCCGATCAATAAGAAGCAGTGGGACTACGAGTTGAAGGCTGGTCCCGATGGTGAGGCTCCTATGGAGGAAAATACGGCTGTAGTAGATGATCAGCGCGGCAACGGCGGGGAAACAATGCTGGTGGACAGGACGGTATCCGAGACACCCGTCGTACCAGATCCAAACATGGATGCCAGGGATCTTGACGAGAGGGGGGTGGGGTTTGCTGAGTCGATGGCGACCGCAGAGAAGAAGGCCGGGGCGGGATAGGTTAGAAAGCTAGGCATCAAATAGCAAATCACAGTGTATGGAAAGTGAAATTGAACCAGTGGTAGTGCTTCATCGACCCATCTCTAGCCGTAAATATTGCCATAATCAATTAATATTTAGAAGCAGAATCCACCTCCTCAACCAGGCTTTCTGGATCTTGTCTCGCTTTATAGTAGCTACCAACGATCGATAAGTATAGATATGATTATGGGCTTAATCGCAAATGAGAATACCGTCCTGGTTTGGGCAACCTTGGGCCAAATGGCCACGTTGCTCGCATTTATGCCCTGCCAATATATAGGGTGTGAGCTGCATCATTCTGCGTCACGAGAGACTGGTCGCGTAGAGCATTGTGTTTTACCACGGGCGAAACAGCCGAGACGTGGTGATGTCAGGGAGAAATAGAAGAGAGGGAAGAGCATGAGAAACGTCCGCCCGACTGTTGGGACGCGCGTCCTAGGACAGGACCCATCATTGCCGGAAGAGTGTAGCAAGAACGACAGAAGGACATGAGAAGCATTCTCTCGTGGGCATGGGATGCTGGGGTGGGCAGCTAGCTTCAAGGGACCAAAAAATCGCAGTGATCTGGGAGTGAAGGAGCAAGGGACCAGGGTTGCAATGATGGGGACTCAGGAGATGACGGTACGACAAAAAGAACTCGATCTGTACTCGCGATATGTGTTTTCGTGTTGACTAGAGAGAGAAAGAGAAAAGAAGAAGAAGAAGAAGAATTTACCTGGACGGGCCATAACAGTCCTCCAGACACGGAAATCGCATCACCCTGGATGGCCAGTGGGAAAAATGCCAGACCCAGGGCTCGTCTTGAATTTTATGGGAGTTGATAGATTTGCATCATGTGGTGTGCTACGAAATTGTTCATCGTGTTGCAGTTGATAAGCATGGATATATCCGAGTTTTATCTCATGGTAGGTAGCTCTTCGACTTCTTCTACCTCAAGATACCGTTATTGTACAAGCTGTCTCATTTGAGATAAAGATTAATATTGTGATTTACCCCTGTCGGCCTTTGAGTCGACTCTACCACAGCTTGGTCTTTTGACTATAGGTTGTTTGTGTCGGGACCTCCCTCTTACCTGCAGCGACGCTAGATGCAGCTGTTAGCCGCGCATTATTAGCGCGAGGTCCTAGTGTGTGCCAGGCTTATATACCGAGTTCAGACGAAGTATGATGCGGAGTGGAAGTAGTTGTAGGCCACAGGGGGTGGCCTCATTTGTGTTAATCATCGAAATATGTGCCCCCAAGAAATGCGTTCATGGTGCTCTTGCCTTTACGGTAACTATATTTACATGGGTTTGAAACCCCTATAGTTATATGCTACTTCTCAGGAAACACAGTCTTAGATACCAAGGCAGGGAGCCTATACCTAATCTGTGTTTTCATGACTCGATCTTACTGCCGAAGGGCCTGCAGTTTGTGTTCGAGTATCTTCAGGATGAAAGACAAATATAACATGGGGAGATAGCACAGATGTGATATGAACTAATCCATCTTATAGGAAGACAACAGCAGTTGTTCCAGAGGACCACTTGCTTTGTCACATTGAAATTATCCTCTCAAATACAAGTTTTACGAGTCCTCCGAGTTGTGGCGTTTTCTGTGTTTTCTCTGTTTTTGCTGCTGTGACTAACTGTTTGGCGTTGGTTCGAGATGTCAACTGAAGCGCATTGCTAGTGGACTGGGAGTTTCCAAAAGCTTTTATCAAACTCACCAGTTTTTGAAGGACATTTGTAGAGAGCAGGTGAAGGCTTTTTGAGATTGTCGAACGGTGTTTGGCAAGAGCGATAACAAACTGCGATCGAGAGCCTTCGGGACCAGCCTGGTGCGTGATGGCAGTCATTCTCATTCTGAAGCTTGTATTCCTGCGATTCTGATGACTGGCGGTAGCCAGAGCTGTCACGGCAAATAGAGCTATGACTGTCTGTTACTATTGCCATCATGGCTCCTGGTGAATGTTCTTTTGTCTAAAATACGTCATATTATTATCATTGGGAATCCTAAACGCTGAAGTCGTGATTCTTTGGTACTTGAATGTTATTTAGCCATCAGATAGCGCAAGTGGTGAGCCCTGATACTCCTGGCCGGCACTTAGCCTGGCAAGTTGGTCTATGTCAACACTTAAATTGCGCAACTCTAGCCATCTAAATATTGCAAAGAGGATCATTCACACAGCGGTAATATGGTAAAACCACCGAAACCCTCAGTATAAAACTGGAAACTGGACCATTAACGAGCCACTTTGGGAAGCTACACTAGCGACAGTCTCAGGCTTGCAGTCTTCTCACCCCCCAGTTCTTCCCCACGATACCCTTCTCTAGATCTTGTATTTTCTATTTCCTTCCCAAGATTTAGCCCTCTAGCTTAGTGTTATGGCAGATAACTATTAATCCTTCCCAGTGGCTGTTTAGATTTCCACCGTGACCAAGGGTTTCATTGAATATTAGAGGAGATCATCTTCTCTCTTTCATACCTTCGTCTCATTTGAGATAATTTTAGACGGCAAGTCGCAGCATTAGCTACTCGTATTCTCGCTAGCTAATACTTTATTACTCAACGGGGAAGGTCGTGGTGGAAGACGGCGAGATGGCCGACGAGCCTGGGCCACCAGCGCCTCCAGAGATCCTGGCGCCCCGCTATCGTTTTCCGAATCCCCCAGACCAAATATATAGTAAAAACGGAGTCTAGGCCTTTCTTTGAGTATTATCATGACAACGACGCATTCCGCGGAAGCACAACTGGAAGCACCGCTGGATCTCCAGATCCATAATGTTCACACTCCAAAACCTGTCCCAAACTTCCCACGGCCTTGGTTCTTGGCATCGGCTATGCCTATATATACCGGCCACAAGTCCCAAATGGGTATATGTGGAGCTAGGATCTTTTTCACACTGCAGGCAGCTCGGTGACGAGTTTGGAAAGCACAAACCCCGCATAGGGGTCTTGGCGGCATTGGAGATTCTTCAAATGTTGGCAATTGGAGAAAGTGTGGGGACTTCCTATGTGTGTGCGCGACGTGGCGTGGGTAAGAAATGGAGTAGCTACCTAGGTAGTCATCTTGGGGTTCTCTCAGCGAGATTGACTCAATCCCGGCTGTGTGAACGGTTCTATGGCACAGACTGAAGCTGAAGAAGAGCAGTGTTGGGGGAAAATATGTGTCGTCCATTTGCCTTTTATCCTTCACATGTGGTGACGGGGGTCACGTTCGAGAACAAGCGGCTGAATTCCCGGCGAGAATCATGATGTGGGTTGGGGTGGCGATAAGAAAAGAGGCGCGCTAGTGGTTGACGGGAGCTAGCGACTCCCGAGGAAGCCACCGATCATTTTGAGCCAATAGGAGAGCACGGCGCAGGAACGTGGCTCACTGATACCAAACATGTGCATAAATTGTCCCTAATTTTTGCTATACAAGCCGACATCGATGGTGATTTATCAACAGCCATTCAGCCGTTTCTACTCTGAGACATCCGATTCTCGATTGGCAACTCGAAGCTGATCTTACTGACCAAGATAGTGACGTATACAGATTGTCTTTCCAAGTTAGCATGGGAGAACTTTCCTTCCCCTCGTCATGACGCATGCAACCCTAGACTCCGAGTCGCTCACTGCCTTCGATGTTCGAGCTCGAATCCACCCGGGACGCCTTCCAATTGTACACGTGCCGGTACCGCAACTCTGAACAAGTCAAAAACTTTGTACATCTCCCCGCATGGCGGACTCCCGTTTGCTAGTCGCACAAACTTTGCACTTCCCCCCCGCGTGAATCCTCCAAGCCAGGGGGTCTATCGGGAGAAGGGGGGTTTCTCATTTTTAACTGACCGAGGCCCCTTTGGGGGATCCCACTCCACGTGGTTTGGTCGTCTTATGTGATTCCGCAACGGTAACCCACTAGGTTCGGGATCTCAAGTTGGAAGTCGGCGTTGCCCACGAGCTGAGCTTGACCAGCCCCTCCCCGTCCGTTCATGACATCCTGCTCCGCAAGGCCCAATGACAACGAACGAATGGAATGCCTAGCCCTGGGCACAAGTGAGGGGCGACGATGGGTGTGGATTCCACGAACGGTGCTACCCCCGCCCTAGCTGTCGTCCCAAGCGGACCGTCTGATTTTATAGTGATGATGTCGGACTGGACCAATACATAGCGGCCAGGATGAGTTGGATGACTGGGGGATTTCTAGGTGTGGGCTACTTGGGATGGTCACGTATCTGTTTAAAGTTGGTGGCGAGTTACATTGTCGAAAGTCTGTAGGGAATAGGCGTGTTCCGTTCCAGGAAGCAGAGGTACCCCACTGCTGTTGCCGCCGCTGATCCATATCCCGATTGCATTGCTGGAAGCCGCAATTGAAGCTCTTTTTGTAAGAAAATATACCCGATGCAACGACCCAGCTAATCCCTGCGGAAGGATACTACCTTAGGCCTATCGAACAGTGCGTGCGTCCTTTTTTAATGCTGTTACTCTCTTGCATAACGACTATACACAGGCTACATGCAAAAGAATAATGACGCCGGCCGCCAGGTTTATATAAAAGGAACCTCACGCACCACCTGCAGAAAGCTCATTTTCCTTTCTTCTCCCTCAAGAGCTCTTTTCGCAAGCTTCCCAAGCTTCAGCAAACCGACAAACTTGCTCCCATCATGCTGGCCAAGTCTCTTACTCTTGTCGCGGCCTACGCGGTCGTCGTCTCTGCCCAGACATACCAGAGACTAGGCACATGTCCCACGCTCGGATGCATCCTGCCTCCTGACCAGCAAGACTTCCTTCCCGGCCAATTCTTCGATCTCCGCTTCGAGGTCCATGCACCCCTGAACGGCTCGGAGGCATACAACAACGGAGAACCCGATGAGGATTTTTCCGCCACAATCACGACCCCCGCCGGCGAAACGAAGTCCATCGCCGAGTTCTTCAGCGTGGAAGAGCCTGAGCTCGAGACCTGGGACTTTAGCTGGTACGAGGATCTGTTCGCGGAAGATGCCGGAAACGCGACGGTCGTGAACGTCGCTTCCAAGATATACCGCAAAATCGCTCTGTACACGCCGGGCGACTACACCGTCACTCTTGCCTACTACGACGGGTCGACCACCGAGGCGAGCTGGACCGTCAGGCCCATCGCAAAGGAGAAAAAGGCGAAAAATGTCATTTTCTTCATCGGTGAGTCGAAAGAAAAATACATTTCTAGTAGTGTTCATCAGGCCAACTAACTAACTAACCTCGAATGGAATAGGCGACGGAATGACGACCAACATGATCACCGCCGCCCGTCTGATCGGCCACAAGAGCGTAAACGGAAGATACCAGAGCCTTCTGGCGATGGACGACTTCCCAATAGTAGGACACCAAATGACGCACTCGATCGACTCCTTCATAACGGACAGCGCAAACTCGGCCTCGGCCCTCTACACGGGCCACAAGTCATCCGTAAACGCCCTCGGGGTCTACGCAGACTCGTCCGAGGACACCCTGGACGACCCCAAGGTCGAGACCATCGCCGAGCTCTTCATGCGCATCTGGGACGGCGCCTGGGGCGCCGTTTCCACCGCTTCCATCGCCGACGCGACGCCCATCGCCCTGCTGGGCCACTCGCGGAGCCGCTACGACTACGGCGCGCTGGTCGACATGACCCTCAACGGCGTCGCCAACTACAGCTGGGTCGCCAGCCGCGGTCCCGACGTGTGGCTGGGCGGTGGCGCCGAGGTGTTCTATCCCGGCGAGGACTCCTTCAACGGCGGGGACTACTATGCCGCCTTCGCCGAGCAGGGCTACCAGGTCGCGCTCAACAAAACTTCCCTCGAGGCCGCCTCCAGCGACGACAAGCTGCTGGGCATTTTCTGCCAGTCGCACCTTCCCGTCTGGCTCGACAGGAACGTGTTTCGCGAGAACCTGAAGGACTTCGAGAACGATCCCCTCGGAAGCGAGGACGCCGCCGTGGACCTCCCCGGCCTCAAGGAGATGACGCTGAAGGCGGTAGACGTCTTGGTAAGCCGGGGGTCCGAGAACGGGTTTTTCCTCATGAGCGAGGCCGCGTCCATCGACAAGCAGATGCACACGATGGACTACGACCGCGCCCTGGGAGATCTCCTGGAGCTGGACGACGCCGTCCGCGCCACGGCCGCCCGCCTCGAGGAGCTCGGCATTCTCGGCGAGACGCAGATAATCGTCAGCGCCGACCACGGGCACGGCTTCGACGTCTGGGGCAGCGCAGACACGAAGTACCTCTCCTCCAGGCACGGCGACAGGGAGAAGCGCAGGGCCGTCGGCACCTACGCGAGCTCCGGCCTCGGCATGTACGCCGAGGGAACGGACGGGATTTCTTCCTACGGCACCGGCGCCAATTTCCCCGCCAACTGGGATCCCAGGTACGCCCTGGCGCAGGGCTTCGGCGCCGCTCCCGACCACAGGGAAAACTACAAGGTCCACAAGGACGGACCGAGGACCCCGGCCGAGGAGCTTGTGGAAGGCGACTACTACGCCAATCCCGAGGACGCGGTCGACGGGTTCTTGGTGAACGGCACGCTTCCCGCGGACGCGAGCACCGGGGTTCACAGTTTGACCGATGTTCCGGTGTATGCCATGGGCCCTTGCCAGCATTTGTTCCAAGGCACGTACATGAACATTGACGTTTTTTACAAGATGGCCGAGTGTCTGGGGCTCGCATGGGGCGAGGAGAGGGATGTCTGCGATAAGCGACACTGGAAAAGTGGGAAGAGAGGGAATGGGAGACATTAAAGGCAGTGGCATTTGGGCCGGCTATAGGATTAGGTCCCTACAACATGGTCCGCACATTGATGTACTAATAGTAATTAAACCTTGATGATACTTTGTAATGCAGCGACCAATGGATAGTGGATACTTCCGCTGGTGGTTCCACCTAACCGCATTTTCCATTGTACGTGCTTCCATTAACGCCCTAGGGCCTATCTGATACTTGTACTAATACTTCTATTGATGCTTCCTCTGATGGTTCCTCGCATGTTCCAACTGCCACTTCCACTGAGGCTTCCATAATACTGCAACAACAGTGCTATTAATGCTTCCGGTAGTGCTTATTTGAGATCTTTCAAAGATTCAACACAAAAACAAAATATTAATTTAATATATCAACGACAGTGTCCTTCCTGCCTATCTCTCCATTCCGGCACACGTTTATTGTATACCATGGCCTAATACGCCAGGGTCAACTTGTAGAGTAGTATCACAAGTCTGGCGTAAGCTGAGAGCATATCTGAGCACCGCAACCTCCAGGCCCTTGGTGTAGATCCATCAATGATATAAACCGTGCGTATACCCATCGGTGACATCTCTGGCAGCTCCATCCTCAAGAACCTGGCCTGCGGCGGGGAAACCAACTCCCCATCGCCCGGTCGGCAACTCCACGAACCGTGCCCTTTCCGACCCCTTTGTCACTACCTTCGCCGTATTGTGCTGGGGGGCAACAGCAGTTCGGAGAGAGTTTTGTGAGGAACGTAAGGTTGGTCGATGGGTTGTGCGGTGGTAATGCGTGGTCGTGTGCTGTGAGGGGGTGTTTAGTGTTTGGTTGGGGTGGGAGTAGATGTGGATGGAATATACGGCTGGGGGGGTGGTTTAGGGTTGCTGGGGCTGATGTGTGGAGGTGTGGTTTGGGAGGGGCGTGTTGAATACATTTCATACCGACTTTTCGTTGCTGGAATTGTCTCTGTGATTTGTTGTGTTGTCGTTTCCGTTCATCATTTTCCTGCGATGGTCGTTGCAATCTCGTCTATCCACATCTTGACCTTTTCCGCCATGACTTCGCCGTGATCTACGAATTTACAAGGTCAATATCGATCTTCGAAATGGACCGGTTTGTCTAGGAAAGAACTTACGAATAGGAAACGAATGGGGAATTCCCTTCTCGCAAATCTCCACCCTAGTCCTCCCCGCCAGGACCTTCCTCCTGGCGATGAACTGGTCCCTCTCATCCTCATCAACCCAATGGTCCGTTTTCGCAAAGTAGAAAAAGAACTTTGGGACTCGATCATCGTGTTTTCCCTCTTCGTCGCCCCGTAGCGCCTCCCACATAGATTCGGCCCACTTCTCCTCGGCAATCGTCTCCATCTCGTCGACGCCCATGTGCAGAGCCTGCCAGATGGCGTCCCGACTTCGGAGGAAGCGGTAGGTCACATCCGCACCGTGCTCGGACATCCCAAGCACGTTCCGGAGCACCCCTCGCAGGATCATGTCCGGAATGCACCAGAGGATGCCCTTTGCAATCTGGTTGGAGTATTGTTCCACGAGAGGAACCTTTTTGAGAAGCAACAGTTTTTTCCCCGATGGAGACTTGGCGATGTGTGTCACGGTTGGAAATAGGAGGATAGCCGAATGTAGTGGGAGCTCGCTGATGACCTCGTCCGACCCCGTGTGGTGACGATGGAAGAGCTCCATGGTTATGTACGAGCCAACGGAATGACCGATCAAGGTGATTGCATCATACGGTGTTTCTGCTTCGTTCTCTGAGCTCCTAAGGACTTTGAGGGACGATAGATGCTTGGCCGTGTTGATGATCTGCGACTCGAGGTCGTGGGGTGGTGAAGACGTGGAAAACGGCTCATGGTCCTGGTCATCAAAACCAAAGAGATTTCTCCCAGCAATGTGAAAGGAGATGCCCAAGTGTGTCCCCTCGCTACCGTCGATAAGGTTCCTCAACGTCACTAGAAAGGGGTCATAGTAGTCGACAAATCCAGGATTACCAGGTATGAAGTAAACGAGCACATGCTTAGTCTTTCCAGCAGGGGATGGACAGGGATAGTGTAAATCAGACATGGGCTCGATAAATCGGCGAGTCATTCAAGAATGCAGTTGAATACGCTTAGGGCAGGGCAAGTAGATTCTTGATACAACGTCGTCAGTTTAACCGTAAGTATTGTGGTTTCCGGAGCTTCCCGCTGCCTCTACATACGTATCTATTGTTCCGATATTTTGCCGGGAAAATCATGCATCTGATAGGGCACGAGAAATTTCTGTCCCACAGCGCTAGGTGAAACGCATAGCCAATCAACATTGACGAAATATGGCGATGCTGACGACAGTGACAACTGTATCTCCATATCACTATGACAAAATCTTTCGCCGACGCGAGCTAATCTACATCATGGAGAAGGAGTTAAATGATACATACTTGGTTTACTAGCTATCATGAGCTAGGGTGACAGAAAGATGTTTTTGTAGAAAGTGGGGTACGAGCGTGCTGGGTCATTGACATGATGATGAAGCTATACATAGCTTCATCATTCCTCCCCGTACCTACCTGGACTTCGCACCCGTGTAATAAAGTCTTGGGTCTAGCTAAAAATCACTTGTCCCATCGTCTCCAATGTCATGATGCTGATCCAAAAAAACCGCAATACTGAGGGGCCTGAAATTAACAAGGTACTTTCTTTTCCCTGCGAACATGTGTTTGTTCGTGCCCATCTAGGTGCCTGTCGGCACATTTTTCCTAGTAGGCCCACGACCTTGCGGCACCAGCGCCACCAGGGCAGCCGGGAGTGCCATAGACACCGCCAACGATCCAGAGTATCATGTCGATCATGGCCCACAGTCCGAGGCCGCCGATGGTGATGAACTTGAACACGGCAAGGACCCAGTGGTGGGCGTACCACTGGTCGGCTGCGATACCGCCGAGAAAGAGGTTCAGGAGCATGGCTGTGCGTTCTTGTCTGTAGCACTTTTCCGACATGGGCTGTTCGTTGTAGCCGCCCCAGGCACGCTTGTGGAGTTCGGCCTCGTGCTGCTGGGGTACAGCTTCGATCTGGCCTAGATGGGAAGAGTGGTTAGTATACTATCGCAAAGTTGTGCATGTGCACGGATTCGAAGGTATCCACCCAAATGGAACTTTTCTTGCCAAGTGAGCTTTTGAGAATATCGGGTTGGCCACATGCTCTCTGCGTCCTGGGTTGGTGTTTTGCAGAGAGTGAAAAATAGAAGTGAGTGCAAGATTGAAGTTCGCTAGAAGACAGAGAAAACAAGGAAATTATAGACAACTTACCATCAACCGCGAAAAGGTAGGCAATTAGCATCATGAAGCACACACCCTGGTAAGTGGCGATGAATCGCCATCGACGAGAGAGGAAGCAGAAGACGCCAGTGACGGCGGTACCTGCCGCCGCGCCTGCGCGGTCGGCAAAGGTGGGCTGGTATCCTGGAAGTACGTTGAGCATATTGAGGGTCTGAAATGATGTGGTATTGGTGTAGGTCCTTGTTGAAAATAGAAGGGAAGATGGTGCTGGGGGGAGAGATTCGATCTGTTGTGGATTGTTTCGTTACAAAAGGTCGGTCGGTGTGCTGTTGTTTTTACTGTTGGGAGCAGCGAGACTGAGTTGGCACTTTTGGATTCTCAGTCAAATAGGGTAGTGAGGAAGCTGGTGGATCTTCTTACTCCAGGCGGATGAAGTAATGACTCTTAGGTGCGTCTACTGGCAGTAGGAAAGACTGGGAAAGATTGTGTTGTTGACCTAGTCACTGCTGTAGGTGCTTCCCCTTTCATGTACCGATATGTAGGTGAATGGTTCTGCGTTTGGGAAGGTCTACTGTGGACGGACTAAACTTGGGTTCGAAAAATTTAGCCTTTGTTTGTGCAGCTGTCAAGAATATTGATATCGCGAAGACGTTCCTTCCTCGTCTAGGAGTGTTGGTTAGAGAGTGGGCCTCAGGCCTTTTATCACCACACAATCCTGTCGGGCGTCTGTTGAGGAAGAAAATCGTGGAGGGAGTCTCAAAGAAGCCTGTCAGAAGGGACAATGTGCCAGTTTAAAGGTCAAACAGGGTCTTGCCGGCTCTCCAAACAGCTTGTGTGGGTGTATGGATAAGACAGTGGGGTCATTCAGGGCGTACCATGGGGCTCTGGAAGGCTAGTACCATATGGGCAAATGAAAAAAGAGTCATGAAGAAGTTTGCTGGCTTAAGTTATTTAATGGTTTCTTTTGGGTATTAGCAGAAGTAACAACAATCTATTTGCGGTGCCAACAGGCCAGGATTTCTTGCCCATTCCAGCCAACCTTTCCATTCCTAGGAAGTCGGAAGGAGCTCCACACATCATCGAGCAAACAAAGGAAATAACTTCAGTCGTGACTGGACAAGAACGATATGTAGTGCAAAGTAAGAATAAAGAAGACAAACTGGATATTGTGATATCCATATAAAGTCATGCGATTCGCTAAATCATTTTATACAGTAAGTCTTGCTGCTGCTGAATGGCGCCACGGGACTGTAGGCGCAACAGTGCGGCGCAGGGCAACTGTGCGTCATGTACTGTAGATGTCTTACAGGGACCGCAACCACCAAGCTGGTCACACGGTGAGGTCAATCTGTGCTGGTCTGACAGCACAACACCTAGCTTCCTGTTGCGCTCACTTTATTAACGGCAATCCGTCGATGACGAAGTCACGGGTAGAAACTCGCTAGCAACTTCCCCATCATCTGATATTCATAATGTGTGTGTAGCTCTTACCCCACTTAAACCGACCCCACCACGACTGCCGCTACGACACCCCTTACCATTTCGCTGTTTGTAATATACGTATGATTAGCTCGTAGAAACGTCACGTTGAGGCAGGTGTGTAGAAAAAGCAGAGAAGCCATCTTCAAGTGCTTTTGAATTTTATTGATTAAAACGGCCCGCCCTTCTCGCTTTCCAGCTTCAACTTTCCCACCTAGGTTTGTTTGTCTGCAAGGCGGATGCAGAACCCCTAGAGCCGCGGTCCTCTTCTTTCATTCTCCCGCGACGTATCCTAGCTTTCCTCTCGCTCAACCATCTCTTCGCAGTCGACTTTCTTCTCGGGCCCCCTTCAGAACCCCTCCTCAGGATCGCTTCCCCGTCCACTATATCCAGCGTAAGCACAACACCCCCATCCCTCGCGAGAATCACAATACCCTCCGCAGTGACGATGATATCTTGAAACTTCTTGTCCGGCATCACGCCATCCTTCAGGGACGAGAATAGTCCCAACACCACGATCACAAAAGTAAGACTGTTCGACAAAGCATAAGGGACGAATAAACCCGCACAGCTGCAGCCGTAGCAATTAACATCCTGCTCGTGTGTTACTATGGCCTTCGTGTTGGCCGTGAGCAGAGAGTTGTGCATGAGGCTAACCGTGACGTTGAAGGAAAGTTCCTCGACCAAGGCGGCGAGTGTCAGGTTTTTTGCCAAGTTTTTATCTTGCTGACGTTGGTCGGAGAAGGGGTCGCGGCAGAAGGGGACTTCCCAGCTAGAACGTCGTCGGAATACAATTCCTTTCGTTCATCTAGATCGAAGTAGACGTCTAAAGAACTGGAGCCGAGGAGGGAGTTGCTCCGGATGGCTGTTTGGATAACGTCGAATTGTGCAGGGCTGTAGCTGGAGGTTGAGTTACTCGTGTTATTACCAACTGAAGGATCCACAAACCACTACATGCTTCCAACGACCTCATCAGCGACTGCCCAAAAGATGGCTGAGTATGCATGTTGCCATAAGTTTGAGGGCTCTGGGTACTCGTCGACCGGAAAATCAATAGCATCTAGAATTTCGTAACTCCCCTGTACAGACTGGAGCGCGTGGTCCCACTCCCAATCGAGATGATAGGATGAGTTGTACAGTTGGCAGGTTTGATACATTCGTTCCATGTCGCTAGTTTTAGCACCATCTTCAAGCTCCACGTACTTGAGGAACGTCATCCACAGCTGGTTGGACCCTTCAGACGCCTGCTAATGCCGAGATGACCAGAGCGGGGTGATTGTCCCATTGGAATGAAAGGACGGAACAAAGCCCCAGTAGGCATCTCCGTCCTCGCGGGCGGTTCCGATGTGTGTCAAGCTCATCTTTTCCTCCAGCAAGTCCTGGATTAGATCCTTCTGTGACGTTGACGCGTCCGAGCACTGCACAATAGGCGCGCAGAATTTGACAGCATAGGACGAGCGATTTGAGGGAGCTGGAAGCTGGAGAATATGGCCCGAAGAAGCAGTTGCGGCCGTCAGGAGGCTTATTATGGTCCTCGGCCCAACGAGGGCACGGGTAGTGTCTTGGTCTTTGTTCGTACCTGTCACGAGGGGTGGAGAATAGGAATATTTTCCCGGATCACCGCTATCGGCAATATCCAAATAGGGTACCTGCTGAACTACCTCTGTGGCACTTGTGCTAGGTACGGCAAACAGCGTAGCCGGGGTAAAAAAAGGAGGTAGGATGAGGGACCAGGCAACAGCTGCCATCATCGAACCGACTTTGAATTTCCTCATCGTTTCACCGCTCAGCAGAGACCAGGGAGATGTATCCGCGTTGAAACCTTTGTTGAGACAGTTCACGGATAATCCATCCGTAGTGCTGCGGATGGTTCGCCAGAGCCATTGGGTGTAGGCGATCCAGACGGCTCCCGTCAGGGCGATTTGCGCAATGAATGAGAAGGCGGTGCCGAAACGGATCTTGTCCTCCTGGGCGGCGGCATCTCCAACGATTGCGCTGCTCAGTCCAGGGTAGTATACCCAGTGGCCGATGCTCATTCCGAGTCCGACGAGGAAGAAGACGGTCATGAGGAGGGGAGCTTTAGTGCGGTGGATGTGACGCGGCTCAAATTTGTACGCCTTTCCAACTTCTGATCCTTTGGTTATTTGCTGGAACTGTTGCTTCCATGTCGCAGCTCTTTCCCCTAGCCTGGGAGAGGGCAGCGACGGGAGTCGCGGTGAGATACTGCTTCTGCTTCCTCTATGGGTTGCTGGGGCTGATGTGGTTGACGTTGATGCTGATAGTGTTCGAGCCGAATGTAAGGGGCGGCGCTCGGGCGGCGCTTCGTCCCAAGGACCTGGTTCGGCATCATGGAGAGGAGAGTTGATCCGGCTCGCTGGGATTTCGAGTCGTGGTGATTGGAAGATGGGCTGAGCCATAACGACACAAACTACTCAACTATGTGTAGCCGTATAAAATATAGCTTGGTATGAAACCGCCCAACAGCAGTGAGCTTTGCTACCACATCATTGTGTGAGACTTTGATAGTATGTGTTATTGGTAGACAGGACAAGGTTGGCTGGTGAGGATGAGGACTGCCGGGAGATAGAGTTGGGAGGAGGGGAGGATGCAGTCTGCATTACAATACATCTGGAGGTTTCTTGCTGCCTCCTCCCCACCATGAGTTATCGACGGGACTACAGTCAGGGCTACAGTCATGCGCTTCGATATATCATGGTGGTGTTTTCAGGCGCTGTGAGCGTGGTGCAGCTGTCAGGTACACGAGACTATTGAATTTGGAGTTAGCCAGCCATGAAATGTGCTGGAACTGCTGCAGCCATCATTGATGGATAATAACTTGCACTTAATGAACTGTAGCTGGTCTGTATTTGATAGCTGGGGGGTGTGCAGCCAGGTGCAGACGAAACGGTACGTGAATGGTTGGATATGGGAAGCTGGCTGCGAGCTGCAAGCTAAGAGGTTTGGTAAGGGATATAGTACCCGGATACATCGTTATGGGATTCCCGAAGTGTCCTATAGGAGAGATGGAGTTGACGGCTGTTGCATTATGGTAAATGGGATTGGCCTTGCGAGGCAGAGTCTGTACTTGGCTCTATGCCAGTCGGTAGAGAACAATAGACGCCACGCGGACCGCACCAGGGTCGTGGCGTGGGCCGGAGTGTGGAGATATTTTGGTACAGCGCTTTGGGGAATTAACTTGGACATAACACGCCAGCAACACCAGAAGGTGGGGCTGGAATTTGATTTTTTGACTGCTCCACTGCCAGTGGTTGTAATCCAAGGCAGTCTTTTTCTTCTCTTTCTTGTTTCGCCGTGAAGCGGGTCTGCAAGTTGGTTTCGAGTTCGGTTAGGCGAGACCGCGAAACAGGTTGCCTCAGCTTTTGAAGATATTGAGATTAGATGTGAGTAGGTTCCTCAGAACTGGCTTTATAATTGCAGCCTTGTTGCGTCCTGTTGTACACCGAGTGTTTATAAATGCCCATTGTGCCCAGTCAATTTTCACTGGGTCGAATCGAGAGGTCTTGACGCAGTTGGAGTCCTCTCGGGTACGTACCCCTATCCAAGGGCTGCGCTATCGCGTCGACTATTGGAACTGGGCGATTCCAATGGAGTTGGCCCCGCAGAGTGACCATTGGCGATGATTCGTTCACCGCACCCTAAACCACCCGCATTGCCATTTCGGTTTCAAGGTGTTTGGATCTTGATCATGGTAAAGATACCCGATCCCAACCCTTGTGTAACCTTCACCGGCAGTAGACGTAGATGCGGCTAGACCTAGGAAGATCGAAACAGTGTCAGGGGTCTTGGTAATAGTGTCCGTGACGACGATAGGGACGAGAGCTGTAACTCTCTCTACCACTGGCAGCCTGTCATAGCGAAATTCTCCACCTTTTGGATGGGCAGTGCTGGATAGTAGCTTAAGGTGACATATACGGCTAGTGCTTGTAGAGGGGGTTGATATGTCAAATGCCTCAGGGGAGAGATATGGAGCATAGAATGTAATATCGCTGGGGCTGGTATTTGGGTAGGATGGCGCAGGTGGCGAGAGTAGCGAATAAGAAAGTACGGCGTCGATATCTATTCCCACTCTGTCTCGAAGGTAGAATTTTGACATGGAGACCTTGGGGTCACCATCGTTCTGGGCCAGATCACCATCGAGATCCCATATATCCCGAGAGTAAACCTTCCGCTGATTTCCAGAAGGCGAGTCGTCGTTGCTAAAATGAAACCTCGTGATTGCCGTATGCAATGGAATATGCTTCAGGGGGGCGTAGGCTATGTTGCGGGAGAGAAACGTGTTATCCGTGAAAATAAATTCGATTGGACCCATTTGAGAGGCCCATGACCAGCTCGAAAACTGTACTTCCTCTGTTAATCCGCCGCCGGGATGTTGAACAGGGGGACACAATCGGGGTGTGGAGCCATCGGATGGAAGCCAGAGAAGAGCTTGAGGGGCCAGATGAGGGGGTACTCCTTGGGTTTGCTGTATGCTCATAATCGGACGCTCATCACCAGTACTCCCACAATGCGAGAGGTTGCCAGCAAACCGGTTATATACCCCTTCAAATGCGTTTAGGATATCGGAAGCAAAGGTAAGGCTTTTCCTAGAGTAGTCTTGCACGGCTCCTTGGTAGGCTTGAATTTCTAGCTCCATGCTTGTGTTCCCGAGGTAGTGGTAGGGCGTGGCATCAAGGTCGCGGCGGAGTTTGGGGTTCCACCAAGCGGGACCAGTACGAATTTGGATGGAAATTTCCTCCTCTTCCGATTTCTTTTCGTTATAATTGTATCCTTCCCTAAACTGACACTGCGAACAATTGAAGAAGACTTCCTCGGACGTGATGTACAGACAGCGCGGGGAGAGGCACTGTTCCTGAAATGTCCAGCCACGAGTGTTCCAGGTCGAGCTGCGGATCTCTTCAGTGAGGGAAGGGAGTGACAGGGACAGGTTGACCGTCTTACGGTTGTCACCACCAGAGTTCGAAAGTGGAAGGACCATCTTCGTAGTCCTGATCAAACGTCCCGAACGAGAACCGGGATGTACACCTGGTAAACCGGCATTCGCATCTCTACCCGATGCAGCAACGATTGTCAAACTTGCGTTGTCGTAAACGGAGTCCATGAGTCTAATATGGTGGGCTTTGTCCTCGGGGTCATTCTGGATGATGGAAAGAGTGTCAACCCAGAGGTACCGATGACCGAGGGAGCGGGTGAGCTGGATGGCATCGACGATGGTGTCGGGGATTTTTGCTTTTCCTCCCTTGCTATCACTTATGGAGGAGGAAGACGAGGATAGGGAGTGTGGGGAACTGAGACGTTGTATGTTTTCACGGGTGGTTAGAAGTATCGGGGTTTCGTTGGAGGTTAAAGGTGATAATATGGTACGAACGCGGCCCCAGACATATGATAAAGCTACGTAGGCGCATGGAGTAGATGTCTCTATGAGACATTCATCGTGGACATCAATGAGACGGAAGGGGTGGGTGGGATGGAAGAGGTGAGCATTCTGCTTCTCGTGGCTGTTGGCATTGCTGAGGGAGTGTTTGTGCTTGGTTTGGCATTCGCTGATCCAGTTCTTAACCAGGGGTATGTTGATGACGGTGCCAACATCACGCCGAGGAAGCAATGGTCTGGAATTCGTATCATCTGGCAGAAAGTTCTCAATTTCGGCGATTACGTGGCGATTTTTCACTCGATCGACTTCCCGAATGTATCCTCGATTGTTGTGTTGCTGATAGTCCCGTGGCGGTTTGTGATCTATAGCAATGAGTAAACGTGGTTGTGGATGGTCGCTGTGGCTCTTCCCATCTGGCTCCTGGCGTCGGGCGGATATTGCACTACGACTTTGGATGAATAGCTGGGGCGTGGGCTCCAATATTGAACAAAGTATTGATATTATGTCCGGAGTTGGGCTCCTAGGCTTATCATGGCCACCCCAGGCCAGATCCATGGCGGTTGAGATGAGGCTGCAGAATGGGCACTCGGAGTTCGTATAGTCAGAGAGGGGACCCATAGGCTTTGGGTTGACTTCATCAGAGAGCATAGCTCCTAGGTCAATACGAGTGCAAACAGTACATAGCGGCGGCGTAGGAGTGGGATTTGTTCCTAGATGAGACGATTGAGGGTCGACCCGCTCTTCTGTCCCTTCTGGCAGAGCTTCTTTGCGAGACGAGCGATGTAGGCTGCATTTGTTGCCCATCTCGAAAAATTAGGTGCTAATTATAATGTTCACGAAGGCGAGGAAATTTGATTGAGAATGTCAGATATCGTTGAAACAAGGTTGTGGCGCTTTATTGGATGACTAAGGCTGAGAATTCTCTCCTCCTGTGGGAACTGAACGCTGCCTCGCTAACAATGATGTATGTGGCGCCAAGCGCCTATCAACAGCTCTCTTTACCTACGATTTAGAACTCGCCGATTCGCCAGAGAATCATGAGCTCGAAGCGACTAGACTGGATGAAGAAACGATCGACATTTGACAGCTTCTAGCACCGGTGGCGGCCGACCAAAAATGGTCACTTGGGACACCAGGGGCGCAACGGGCGCCAGCACACAAATTGTGACACTGTGCGACTGAGCATAACTGCCGAGACCCTGACTGGATGTAGGTGTGTGCTCTTTCAGCCTCACACATCTCCCTCAGGCTCATCACCCATCTGGTGGCTGTTAAGAAATGGGCATCATCAAGTCCCTGAAACGGCTCTCCCACAAGTTGTCGAGCGATCGTCATTCTCAGCATTCGCAAACCAGTAATCAAGACGAGCACGCGGCCCCTAGCCTCTCGGTTCTTGCAGATGATAATGGCGACGGCAAGGCTGTTGAAGATCAACATGACCCTCTAGTGATAGCTGAGGGCGAAGCACAGGGCTTACCAACGCCCATATCAGATTTCATCCCGCATCTTTCGAGCTACCCTCAAACAACTACCCGCGGGTTGCTAAGGCCGTACCTGGCATATGAGACATGTCTACGAAAAGCGTTCGCGAAGGGCGATCATGGTGTGGGTATTGATGACCACGCGAATTTGGTCCCAATATATGATGGGCACGAAAAGGAAGTTCGAATACGGACGACTGATCGAGACACGCGAACCGACGAGGAGAAGTATCTCATGCCTGTACCGGACGAGAAGAGGGAAGAAGACGGACAGATAGTAATTACTGAGAGCTTGTCGGAGTATGAGGAAAGATGGGAGGGATTTACGCACGGTGAGCAGACTTTTTGAGGTCGCGGAGTAGGTGATAGACCCGTGCTGATGATAATACTATAACTAGCGGCCTTGACGGGAATGGACTGGATGAACGTCGTAGCGGCCGGGTCATCAGCACTTCTACCCCTCCTATCCCATCGAAAGGACGTGAATATCAGGACGGATCCGGCTGTAGAAAAGCCAATCGAAACATACTTCCAGTGAGTGAAAACCCGTTGCTTCTGGCGGTAGGGATGGAAGCACCCGTTAGAGTTCAGTCATTGCGAGACTTTCAATGCCACTCGGCATGTTATACTAAAAACACCGTGACGTGACGCAGGAAGATCGCCGCGTCGAGCGACATAGACCTCTTCCTCTACGGCCTTGATTCCGAAGAAGCGGCTATCGAACGAATCACCCGGCTGGAAGCCACCGTTCGCAAAAACCAACGATTATCAGCTGGCGGCGGGCTGGTGATGCGCTCGGAGAACGCAATCACTTTTATCTCTCCGAAATGGCCGTTCAGACATGTCCAGATCATTCTAAGACTATACAAGTCTATCAGCGAGATTCTCACGGGGTTTGACGTTGATTGCGCCTGTGTAGCATATGACGGTAGGCAGGTGTATTCCAATCCCAGGGGCGTGGCGGCGATCATCACGAGGACAAATACGGTGGATTTGAGCAGAAGAAGTCCTTGTGAGTACCCCTGAACATGTGGTTAGTACCGCGCGCTAACAATGGGTGAAAATAGCATATGAAAACCGCCTGTACAAGTACCGTTTCCAGAATTTCGATGCGTATTGGGAAGGTCTCGATCGATCACGGATCCCAGAGGATTCTTTCCATGCTTCGATGGATCCTAAAGGCCTCACAGGGCTAGGACGACTCCTTTTCTTTGAGAAGCTGCTAGAGAAACGAAGGGATGCTTACAGGAGGAAGAGGTTGCTGAAGAGGATTGAGGATAGTAGTTGGAAAGTGGGGCTTGCTGGCGGAAAGGGTGACAAGGTGGCGCAGAGTGGGTATGCGGCTCATGAGATTCCGTATGGGGAAAGGTTCAACGCTGCTAGGTATGTATTCTTTCTTCCATTCGTGTGTTTGGGAGGAGGTAATTAGCTTCGCGGGTGGCTAAATTGTGAACAGTGTGAGGAAATATGTCGTGAAGCATTCTCAGGAGCCTTATCGGTTTGGTACCCTGCAAGAAGTCGTCTCTTCTCGCCAGCGCAATGACGAGAACAGGTATCTTGGTGGGAAACTCACCTTCATCAAGGATGACCCGGGAAGGCAGATGATTGGGAGTTTCCACCCTCTGACGGAGGATGACTGGTAAGATCAGCTTCTACCATTATCAATCCCTTTCCGTGTTCCCGCTTTCTTCTTGCACGGGAGAACGTGCACTAATTTTACATTTCGAGCAGGACCGACTGTGCCTACCAAGATGTGTGAGGGAGAATTGGGGAGGTCAAGATTTACAGGCAGCTAGCTGGATCACCTTTCTCCGTCATCGATATTGGATGCCTTTCACATAGACTTTACGCAGTCGTTGTTGAGGCTACCATTGCCCTCCACCCAACATCCCGTGCATGCATGCAAACGACCACTACTAAGCGGCAACTAGAATACAGTTATCATGGCCAATGTCGGCACACATCCAAGATCTACAGCCGCTTCATTGCACTAAGCACATGTGGGGATTTTAGGTTATTCGGTTGCTTCGCCTTACCACCAGGATTAGTTACTGTATGAGGAAACATAGTACTACACCACACATCCACTAGTTAGCACACAGCATAATGAATAGCCTCGTTCGAACTTCCCGGAGCCAAACTCACCGTCAAACAACTGACGTTCCCGCTATCAAATTGGCCATCAACTGGTAGGTAAACATAGAGGATCAACGCATGCCCGTCACAGAAGCACGCTACAACTCTAGCTGCGTTCAGCCGCCCAACGCTCAACACCCTACTCCAGTCCCTTCCATCCACCCTCACCGTAGCCCACTTGTCCGGTCCCAACCTCCGAAAAACCTCGCTCGGGTGCTCCTCCAACGGGACATCTAGCTGTGCCTCATCGAGAAAGGGGTGTTCTAGGCCGGACCACGTGGATTCGATCTCCATCTCGGGCGTCTGCATCCTCAAGTTCAACCGGCCGTGCATGGTAGCGCTCAGCTCGAGCTTCGGATGGTTGTCGCCTCCGGCTCCTCCCGCAATGCCGCCGCCTCCGGCTGCCCTGGAGGAGGTGCTCGAGCCAGCTAGCTTGGTAAACCTGTCGGATATCGCCTTGAGTTGTAGCAGCGACGGCAAGTTGATGTTGACATCTGCTTCCCGCACTTTGGGCTGCATTACGGTTTCCACGGTCTCCGGATGCAGCACTCTCACAGGGAAATCCTGGGTGATGATCTTCTCCCGCTCCCGTCGCAGCGTCATCTCTAGGTTTTCTGCTGTGGTGCTAGAATAGTCGTCGTCCCGCCAGCCATCGTCGGCCATGCCGGCAGCTTGGCGTTGAGCATCGTTTAGTCTACCCACCGATGGGACTCCCCTTGCTGCGATATTGGCATACCTGCTCTGCGCTGCGGATGGTCCGCCCGAAGTGGTGGTGACCATGTTTGTCGTGATGGTGGTGCTAAGAACGGGAATGCCATCTTTTTTGGTGAGACGCAGCGTAGCGGACGTAGAGCCGATTGCAGACTTCAGCGCGCGCTGCAGAGGAATAAGGGGAATCTCGAGGTTGATGGTGTTGTGTTCCTCTGCAGACTGGATGATGTAGTTGGAGAAGATGAGGTCCATGTTAATGGACCTAGTGAAGAAGAAGAGACAGTTAGCCTGCGATATAGTTTTGCGGTTGCGTTTAGGGGTGTTATGGCTGCTTCATAATGGCGGAGTGGGGCTTAGAGCGCGATCTGGTTCGCCTCTACCAATATTGTCGTGATCACAGCCGGGAAAGAAAACAAACATACGCCCAGACCTGTGATCCAACATCCGGGATGACGGTGAACCTTGCTACCTCATCGTCGAGTCTGACCCATGCAATCTTCTCCAGAGACGAGATGGACGTGACGATACCTATTTTCACTTGATGTCAGCAAGCAGATCTGACGCGGGAGAAGTAATGTTCAACACTGACGCGAGAATGTCCTGATATCCTTTAGTTCGGTTTTGAATCTCATTTTGATTTCTCGTTGATTGCCATGCAGATTGCCATCCTTTGTTGGGGACTGTCTCAATTGGTTTGGTGGAGGGCAGTCAATTGAGTACCTGGCAGGCTGCAGCTGACGGATGGGATGCCAAGCACCGAGTGGCGTAGAAGTGGATCTCATAAACCATATGATTATGTAAGCAGGTTGCTGCCTGCAACCATATTGCTGTATGAGACAGCAAGAGCGAAGGCGGGCGGGATGAGACAATCAGGGGTTCAGGTTGATAGTATCATTGTTAAGAAATGTAGTCCCACATCCATTCTTGGGGAGACCCCTGGCTACTCCGAGTTACAAACAGCAATAACAACCGCTGATGCTTTCAGCATCCACAATGGTTTCTCTTGAACTCTATTGTCTCCTGCCATCCCAACCCTTTCTGCAAGCGATGGCAATCTTTCGGCGGCATATTTCTTCCTCACTTCCTCGTACCATTGCCTGTCAAATCTCTCCCATATTTCCTGTTCGTCATTAAGTGGGCACCCTAGCAGTGTAACAGTCCCCCCAGCTTCTTCTACAGTGTTCCTGGCAGCCCGGAGAGCAGCTTCTTGTTGACCTACGCCCGCCTTTCCCAATCCGAAGCACCCTATTGTCACCATTGTACTTGTCCCCTGCCTAGGCGATATTGAGCCAATCCTAGCCTTGCTGCCCACGGAAAACCGTCTTCTTGTCTCTTCGGCTGGCAGTGCTGACTTCCTTGTTGGGCATAGCCATATCGGCCACACACCAAGATCTTGCCCCAGTTCCAGAACGGACGAGGGAATGCTATCGGATGGAACGGATGCAGTGAACGACGTCGTCACACTGTCCAGGCCCGATCGTCGGCATGCTCCTATGGCTCTCGAAGATCGAAGGTACCGACTGGTGATGGCCCGTAATATTGGGCGGTGCGGATGGGCATGCTTGGCCATCTTGTCTCCTCCAGCAAAGAAGACCCCACGATCATACCGGAAGAAGTAATCGGGCAGTGCAACAGAGTCAACTTTGTTGGGCTTGGCAGGGTGCTGGATTGAGGATGGCGACTCGGGAACATTTGATCTGGACGTGGAAGGAGCGGAATCGGCAATAGCAGAAACATGTGAGTAGAAATATGGATCACTGTTCTGACTAAACCGACGTATCAAGGTCCCTTCGTCCGGTGCGCTAATCTGCCTTCCTACCATGACGACGGCTTTGCAAGGCGAAAATGCGATAGCATCCGCAAAATCGGGTCTCTGGTCGAAATCGTCGTCCGAATGCCTCGACAAGCTTGAATGATAGCTCTTTCTTCGCTGCTCATGTAGGGAGGAGCGAGGCGCAATGCAGGGGGCTGTCTCCCGCTCCATCGTTCTACTGGCTTCATCCAGGCTATTACACACGAAGTAGCTTAGCTGCACGTAAGGCATTGCTGGGACCAGCTGAATTTCCATCATCGTTACCACTCCCATGCTTCCTAATCCACTGGCGCAGCCCCAGAAGAGATCTGACTGATCGCCAGCTGGACGAGCCTTGGTCACAATATCTCCATTCCCCAAGATTACCTCGATAGAAGTGACAATATCCTCAAACAAACCGCTGCGAAAGCTCGCACTGGAGGTGCTCGTTGTAGCAAAGGCGCTGCCGCAGGTGATGCCGGGAAACTCGAGTACCACGGCCGGCATAAGCCCGTGGTAGAGAGATGCTGTTAGGAGATCAGCCATTATGACGCCCGGCTCCGCGAGCACAGTTCGAGTCATTGGGTTGACATGGACGACCCTATTTAGGTGGGAGATGTCGACTCTCTTAGTTTTCGGTGTCGGTTTTCGCAAGTCGCAAGGCGGGCCGTGGTGGACGTGGAAAGGTGTTCGCGAGGCATAAAATTGGCGTATTGCTTGCGATAGCGTTCGGACATCGTCCTGGTGCTGTTTAAACACCCTTCTATCGTCCGAGACCTGCATGGTCCTATTTTCGTACCAGAATTCGGACGAAATTGTTCCGGTTGCTGGTATAGGTGATGACATTATTGTCGAGGTCTTTGGTGTATCTCATCGATTTGTCAACATTCTGTTGTCTTATGGACATTACCAGATCAAACAACAGTATATTCGGGGCTTCCAGCGAAAAAGGGCGTGGAAAGGTTTATATCGCCTCACATTGCACGAAACCGGCCGCGTCATACGAGAGTTTGGATCCCAGTGAGGCTGTGATGGATCAGTTGCCCGTACCGGGCCAATCCCACCAGACCTGCCGCAGGAGCTTCGCCAGCATCAGCAGCGGACCAATTTTGCCCCCCTCGGAAATCGCAACAGCCCCTGACTGAGCGGCCGACCAGTGCTGTTCTAGGATTTATGGGTTAGGATTCAGGAGTAGAACATGCACCAATACCGGACCCCGAGCAATCTGTAAAGAAATCCATATATCTGCCCCTCTCCTGCATGCCGATGAGCCCCGAGCACAGAAAAGTCCCATTGTTGTGGTTGCCCGGCATGACCGCCCTATTTTACTAGACGCGCGGTTGGGGCGAGCGCGGCCGCGAAGAGGGGAAAAGATTCACGATGCAGAGGCACAGCAGGCTGCACATGGGGTCTTTGTTGGGTCGCCACCACACCACCACACCACACCACACCACATTTGACATTTCATATTATCGGTAGTCGGAATTGACCATTTCACCGCCTGCGCTTGTTGCGACTTATACCTGCTACCCAAGCCATATGCCCTGCTGATTTTTCCATTGGATGGTGGTATTTCTGGGTCGGCTATTATAGCCGGTGTGCGAGATGCGATTGAGGCAATGCTAGGGCGAGGGATGTCGAAGATTTTCGACCAATTATTGGGAATGTCGGCCCCGAGAACCAGCAATACACCAACCGCCCATCGCAATACCAGCCATTGCAACCTCATTTCCGGTGACGTTTAGGATGCGGGTCGAAGAGCACTGTGGGATGTAGCGCATGATAACCGTTCCACAAGCTCAACCAACAGCAAACCAGTCTTGTGTGTCCAAGCCTCTTCTCCGCCTGCTGATCATGAACATATCCTTGCCGGCTATGAACACTGCAGCCCGGTAAATAATGCACGGTGGCGGAAACTTGAAGTTGAACTCGGGGCCTTGGGGGAGGAAGTTTGCTTCCATCACGCTAACAAGGGTATGATAGATGAATCAGCCGGATGTATACATTCGACAATATACTATGGGTGTGCGCCGATATTACCCTGCTAGCCCGTATTCGGATTCTATACCAACTACGCTACGACCTCTTCACCTATACCCTAGAATAGGGCTGAGGAGTTTGGATGGAGTGTCGATCCAACATTGACCGCTCCACAACCCATACCCACTCAGACTCTAGTTTAAAAAAAAATTATTTGGGGGTTTCTAGCTTTTGTTCCCTGTTCAGAAGTACGGCCAGGAGAAAAAGGATGACTCCCAGCAACTCGCTCCATTAGTAATGGCACAGGGAATAGTATGCATCCAGCAGAATCACCATGCACGATCCAGCATGTTATCACCCTCCACCGCTATCCGCGGGTTTCTAACTCTCCTCTCCTTTGGATGATATCGTCCTGGTTTAACACCGCCGCCGGGGGTAGCGTCTTGCTCACCAATCTCTCTGCATTCTTGAGTGGGCGAGTGCTCCTATGAGCTCTAGTAGGGTATACATGCATGGGTTCGACAGACCTATCATCGCCACCAGTAGCCATCGTCTTTCGGTGTTGTCATTTCATTGTTGTTGTTGCTGTTGCTGCTGCTTTCATCTCTGTCGAATCTTTTGGACGTTTTCGTCCACCTCGAGGCATCAAACTCCGAGGAGGCATACTTGGCCCAGGCATACTCTAGCCACGGGGCCCAAAAGAATACATAATGCCCCTCCCCCCCCCCCCCCCGGCCTTTTTTTTCGAGCGTAGATGTGGTCTTTTGTCCGTTCCTTGCTCGCTGACGTCGGTAGGTAGGTTTGTTTTCTCCGCCTAACCACCGCTTTTTCTGGAATATTTTTATCCTGCGAGGAGGGAAGGAGGGGGTAGGGGGGGGGCGAGGGTGAGGGCAAGGACAGGTCTGCATAGTATCCATCAATACCTGGTAAAGTTCGCCCGCGCGGAGGGACGGCCCAGCTTCCTTACTAGCCGCGAAGAATGTGCGGCGTTCTCGCTCGTGCTCCCCTGACCTATTGCGGTGATGCAGTACTGTTTGCCGTCGTTACTGGCTGTGGCCGCGATTTCCGTCCTTGCGTCAAGCTGGCTTTGTGTCGTGAGGCAGGTGCTCGTGCTTGTGTTGGCGACAGCTTGGGGTCTGTCGGCCTTTGTGGTCCATTTGATTGCTGTCATTGCGAAGGTGGTAATATGGTGGGGAATATTGTCGCAAATGGTCTCTTTCCAGGGGAAGCGAGAGAATGAATGAATGTTTCTCAAGTTTGTCGTGAGGAGGACGAGTCGTTCTTTTTTTTCCCTTTTTTTTTTTTTTAGCCGAGTTGGGCTCAGCTGCGAGGATCGGGACGAAAAAGAGAGGGTATGCCTCGCTCCGAAGCGACTATATATAAATCGAGAAGTGGGAATGATAATGATACTTTGTGGCGGCGTTGGTGAATACTTTCCGAACGAGGCCTGAGAATTGGACGAGCACTGCTGGATCACCGGTCGGCGATGCGACGACAGAACAGCGTATTTGACAGGGAAGGACAAAAAAAATAATGTGGAATACTTGGACCTGACGGAGGACATGGTGGCTTTTTCGTGCGCTGTGCAAAGCTTAGATATCAACCTGAATAGGAGGAAACACTGGCGACCAACGCCGCTTCAAGGCCTTATGATAAGGCCATCGGGCCATGGTTTTATGTATATAGGGGTTCTTCTTTCGCCTCGCACGCAAGGTTACATGGCGGTAAATAATGGCTGAACAACAGGTTACACTGACAGGTGGGTGGCTTCGAGGTGGTAAAATTCTTGAATGGCGGGGACCAGGTGAGGGTGGTTGGCTGATAATATAGTTTCAGCCCTGTGACGGTATATGAACTGTGCGGCAACTGTTTCACGACAAGGCTGGGGGAGGGTGGGGGGGGGGAACATGGTAACTCAAACTAGTGACACGAGCTGGGCCGTGTGCCAAAATATTCTCTGCCGTTGACCAGAGTGAGGCTATTTTCTTTTACATGAGAATAGCTTCTCCCGGACTCTCTCTCCTGCTGCTCTGCTCTACCCGAGGCTGAGAAAGCTGTATTGCTCACGAAGCGTGACGTGGGAAACTTGAGAAAAAAAGAAAAAAAAAGAAAAAGAACAACTCGCTCTGGAGTTAAAAAAAATCATGTCATAATTCTTTGCTCTCATCGTATAGGCCTTCCCCCTTCATCTCCATCTCCATTTTCCAAGTTGCATAACGCAGTCTAGCGTCCAGGACGCCCTGTTGTCCAAATTTCCCGTCTCCGCCTACGATCAATAAACCTCTCGTAGGAGACGAGATCTTGACGCTCAAAATTCCTCGCTAGCTAGGCCGTGCATATAAACTTCCCAGTTTATTCGTCGTCAATCCTCCCGTCACGTCTAGCTTTACCGTATTTAATATTAAACCATATTTTCACATGAAATTCATATTGGCATTGTCTATTCAACGCGAGGCGAAGCTGAAGTTTACTGGACAGCTCTAGTATTTAAACTAATTTCGGATAGCTGTATCTTTTAACTTAGTTAAACTATAAATTGCTTCCGTTGCTCACTTTCTGTATTTCTCAGGTCCATTCCGCTCTCGTGCTTTGGACCTACGCATTTGGCAAATTCGAAAGGAACTTGATGTTGGATAAGATGCGTCCACCCGGGCCCAACGCAACGAAATAAGCATTCTACCCCTCGGCAATACCTATGCCAAGCGAAAAGTGGCATTGCGAGCGGTTGTGTGCAGCTACAAAACGGAGAAAGGTGCTTTGTCCTCATTCATCTCATCATTTCCCCAGCTACTACCCCTTACTATATATCATCGTCCCCATGGCGGAGGGGCGGGAGAACCATTCTGTCAGTATTATCGATCGCGTGCTGCCAGCAGGAAAACTCCTGATGCAGCCGTGGCAAAGATGAGAGGAACATCATAAAAATCACATTTGACTGACATAGATCTTATCAAAAAGATTTCGCCCCACTTAGAAACCAGGATATCTATCTACCTGCCCGAAAGACCGGCTCCTTCGTAGATCATGAAAACATTGCCGTACATACCAATTGATTCTTCTTCGTGATTCGTAAACAAGCACAGCCCACCCACCCTTTCAATCCCACAAAAGTTCGTGCCACAGCATTAGAATTCCTTTCAATCCACACTCCCCGCTTCCCCTCAATCCCTCAACCTCTTCTTGCTCAAATCGACGGCCACATCCGTCGTCGCCCCTTCCAAAAAGTCATTCATGATGCACAGCAGCTTGTCCCTGCCCAGCCTCTTGTCGAGATTATCCCTCGCCCACGGCAGCATCATGTGGTCGCACATCCCCTTCGTGGACATCAGCGCCATCGTGCTCGCGCTCGCCGTCAGCACCGAGTACTTGATCACCCCTTCCAGGTTGGTCGGCGTGGCTTGCACCTGCGCCACGGTGAAGTTGTGCTTCTTCTCGTTGTCCCTCGTCAGCGTCTTCTCCCACGCCGCCAGGATGGACTTGCCGTCGGTGGTGGCGTTCGCGTTGTCGTCGTACGTGGACAGGACCCCGACGTTCTTGATGACGATGAGCCGCTTCTTCGAGTCCCTCAGCTCGCCGATGGTGCGCTTCTTGAGGTCGTCGAGGTTGCCCTGCGCGATGGCGCCGTTGGACAGGGCGAGCGCGGCGTTGTGGTATCCCTTGAGCTCGTCGTCGCTCGGCTTGGCGCATTCGGCGGGCACGCCGTCCCATCTCTCGTGAACGACGGCGATCTCGGTCGGGTGCGCGGCGAGGAAGTGCACCAGATCCATCAGGAAAGCATCGTACGCCATTCCGGGGATGGGTCCGTGCTGGAAGTACAGCTTGTCCGGCAGAGGGCTGTGCGGAAGGATTGCCTGGTGGCAATGAGCCGGCCGGAACTCGAAGTACCTGGCGCCGGACGACAGCATCGTGGTGAGGGTATCCTTCTGGGTGATGGCGAGGCTGGCGATGATGCTGGGGGCAATCTGCGCGGCGGTGACGTCGCTGAGGCCGCTTAGGATGGCGCCGATCTCCTTTTGTGCGCCCTTCAGGTAGGGAGCGAGGTTGACGAGCATTGCTGCAGCTGCGGTTCCGGCGTGCTTGAGGATGGCATTGATGGTGTCCATGCTGTTCATCCCGACGTCGTGGGGGCAGGGGAGGACGAGCCTGTGGAACGGCTTCTTTGCCGCCGCCGAACCATCTGGAGCCACGAGTCCCTGCCATGCGCTCCAGTTCTGGGTGACTGCGACGTATACCTGGTGCCGATTGGGAAGACCCGCCGTGCCCGTGCCGGCTTCGTATGCGCCATAGCTGACCACGAGCTCCTTGTCGAGGATGGATTTCGTCTCATTCATGGTATCGTCCATGGATGACTTGCTCCTGACGTCCCCCGATATGGGATCGACGTCGAGAAACTGCTCGGTGAGTGTCTTTCCATTGTGCTTCACCTTGAACTTGAAGCGGCCCGTCCCGCCCTTCAGCACGCCCCACCCGAGGTTCTTGAGATCGACCTCGAGGTTGTGCGCCTGGAATCGCTTCTGGTCTCGTCTCTTGATCTCCTCCTTGGGGACCGAGAGATCAATCTCGACCCCTGGGGCCGATATGTACGTGTACGTGTGGACTCCTTTGCTCGGCATTTTGATGGTGCATCCCATTATGGAGGGGAGAAGAGGGGGGGGGAGGAACCGGCCCAGTGGGATAGGGCTTGAGCTTTAAAAGCGGAGATTTCGACGCAAGCAAACGAGGGGTTTTCGCAAAATTCGATGGGGTGGTGGTGGGAGGGGACCCTGCGAACGCTGAATGCGCCCGCGCATCGCATCCTCCAATGAAGACTGCAGGAGGTCCCTTTAGTAGTTGGGAGCGGCAGCTTTTCGTAAGCTCTCCCAGCCCCTTCGACAAGGTGGACGCTTGCCAACGCTAGCCATGCGTCTTGTTGGGCTGAACAATGTTCCATCTTCAGCTCGCTATCAGCGCGCCACGAGTGGATGCTGGGCGCAGTTCTCGGTCGCCTGTCGCGGGGTTGCGCGCCATGGCGTAGTCCGGTGATGTCGATGGGTGCTTGCCGCGTGATGAATATGGCATATGTGCCTGCCGATGAAAGCTGTCAGCAATTGTGAGATTTGATACAAATGTGCAGGTGAAAGCAAAGGTAGCGACAGCTGTCAGCGAACGGGGGCATGAGTCCCAAAGAAACTAAAAAAACAAAGTGAGGGCGGCAGTACGGGGCTGGTGTATCAGAAATGATGGCCACCCGAGAAACGCAAAATAGCGGAAAGGGCTGCCGCAAAAATGACTACTACGGGGAAACTGGAAACTCTGTACAAGATATAAGCTCCAGATCTTGGGATATGCTCTAGGTGACAGATGTTACCAGATAAGGATACGACCCGTGTTGTCGTTAGCAGCCGTATGTATTTTGTCGTAGTCCTGGTGGTTAGATGAGAGGCTAGGAAAGGGAAATATATGTATATATATCAAAACCAAACTACCTACCCCCTCAAAAGCAGGAAGTGCTCCAATCGACATTGCACTCTGAATCATGAGCGGAATTGCCTTCGTCGGGTCGGCTACGTACGTCTCGGAAACCACGGGTGGCGGCGTCGTTCCCGCCGCAACCGAGACAGACGAGCAGAAGAATAGCCATGCAAGCCGCTCCGTCCTAGTGCCGAGGCAGAAGTTGACGAGGTTGTGCAGGCCGCGGATATGCTGCGTCTCGAAACTCGCAACGCCGAGGTTGAAGTTGACGGCCCAAGCCGAGTGGACCACCGTGGTGAGGGAGTCCCGGATGGTGGAGAGAACGGCGTCGTCGACACCCAGGGTTAGGAGGCTCAAGTCAGTGAGGAGAAATTTGACGTGCGAGCGCGCGCTACTGGTTTCACCTTCAGGTGGTGGGTGGTGGTTGTGAGAGCCCCTTGGATGCCAGGAAAGGAAGGACGCGGTGCTGGGCATTCTGCTCGTTTGACGCGCGCTCCAGATAGTAGATTTTCTTGACGCTAGTTCCCGCATAGGCTGAGCTAGGATGTGAGGTCCGAGGGAACCGGCAGCTCCTGTGAGAATCTTGGGCCATTTTGGGTGTCGTTGTTAGTTTTGCATCCCTAACATAGTGCAGTCACCCCCATAATTCTCGCACGCCATACTTACCACTATCTCAGCCAGTGACGTGATGGTTCCAGGTTTATGTTCGGCAAAGTCTGAGTATTTCTTCGGCATACTTGACATCTGGTTTATCTCGTCCTCTTGCTTCACCCACTCCCCAATCCGTATCGCGTAGAGGTGTCTTGCTAGCAACTGTATGTTAGGGTACTCGAAAACTAGGCTGTGTCCCAGGGGCTTCCTGCCCAAGTCGACCTCACGGACAATATACCCGCAGGCTAAGGTTGCCTATAGGCTATCGACGCCTACGTCAAAGAAGTGTGTCAATTTGGCCAAAGATGCATAGCGGAGCTTGGAGCGGAAAACACCGAGAAGAGATTCCTCCAGCTGCGGGAGATCGAGTACCAAGCCATTTCCATTAGACTTGGAATCGCCTCTGGTGGCAGGGATTTCAAACCGAACGTATAGGACGAGCTTGCACCGCTTCAGTGCCGCTACGCCTCTGACCGTTTCGGCGAGAAGCTTGAAAGCAGACGGCACGCAGTGCAAGCTCTCCGGCTCTATGGCCTCCTTGGCCTTAACAAGCGTCGAGTCCGAGAGAAGTAGGGAACTCCGCCCGTGTAACTTAATTGGAAATGCAGGCCTGGTGCGTCTGGAAGATTGGCTTGGGAGTCCCCGTCAACCCGGAAGAGTGGATGATGAACGCTCTTCGCTGTGCTGCGTTTGGATAACAAAAGCGTGGGGAACGGAACGTCATCGCTGTAGTTGTCTTTCGTGAAAATGGAGTCTATCTGCTCGGCTGTTTCGAGTTGCAATGCTAAACCCTGGTACCCTTTCGAGGCGACAATTCTCGCACAACTCGTTTTCTCCATCAAGTCCGAATACGCGTCCGGAGCAAGACGTGTCGATAGAAAGAGGCCTCTCGGCGACTATTTTCGCTGTGCTGAAGCCGTGAAAAGTTGCCGAGTAGAAACGAACAGTGAATTAGAATGGTGGCATGCGAGCAGGAGAGGTTCAAGCCCTTCCGCTGTCGCTGGAAAATGGGGATCATTGGTGATGCGTGCACGTTTTCGATCCCCCAGGAAACACGACAATTCTACTCGCCACTACTTCAAGGTGTGGGAATGCTGAGCTGCCAGTTTGCATCGTTTTGAATGCGAAACTGGCCGGATCGAATACAGATCACGGAGGGTAAGGCTCGCTATTCTTGACAGCCTAGCGGAGGATCTTCAGTTGGAGTTCACGCTTTAACGGGCTTGCTCTTTAGGTGGGCGCACTTAACATGAGCTACTGGAGCAAATATGATGGATTGTCCCCTGGCCGGACCTGGCAAGATACGATGCGGGCGAATATGATGGTCTTCAGAGCTAGAAGGCAGCTCTTGATGAATGTCCTCGTCGTGAAAGGTTCTGGGGTTTCCGAGGGTAGAGCTGAGATAATTGTTGAGTCTGTAGGCGCACCAGAAGGTCCTTCGATGGTACTCCAATTCGACCAGGTTGTAGGTGCTGGCAGAATCCGCATGTCTATTACGGTTGAGGCCGATGGCGAGGGCGAGGTAGGCGACGGTGCCAAACAAGGTCCAGCAGTGGTTGATATGAGACTGGGAAAGAAGCCAGAAGCATTGGTAAAGGCGAGCCTGGATACTAATCAGGCGAACGGCTCCCCGCTCCTTTGACAGTTGATGATCAGCGGCCAGGAAGTAACGCGCGCTCATATCGTCAGCTGACGTAGCAGGCTCCGCATACGCCTAAGCTTGGGCAAAGACCATAAACAAGAGAGCCTTGCAAGCAGGAGTGTCATCCCGAGCCTCCATGGTACCTCTCGTGCTATAAAATTCATCTGACCAGGCTTCTACGGCGGGCCGATGGAGGAAGCGGTGGGTGGTGCGGCAAAGTCAAAGTACCTCTGCACCAATATCGTAGCTTCCTCCGTGGAGAGCAAGACACAGAAAGTTAAGTCGAATTCCGGCACCAGCCCCACATAATGGCCTTGAAGGTCTGTTTGAGCCGGCTTGAGGGATGCTCGGGATGGCGGCTAGGGGGGGGGGGGCGGCGTTGGCGGGTTCGGGCGACATCTGCTGCGGAGCTTCATGGTCTTCCTGCAAGGTTACGTCTTCTCGTTGCATCACAGGCGGCCGCCTTCCTCTGGCATAGGAGGGCGTTGTATGTGCAACGGGAATCAGTCCTCTTCTTGCATCGGTCACAGGCTCGGGTTACTCGCATCCAATCCTTGTCTCGAATGCCGCGCCTCTCGCTCGGGTGCAAAACTCCTGGTAGTGGTTGGGACGTCCTGCCGACAGTGATGTTGGAGTCCATTGCGACAGCGTACACGAACAATGATGACGGGGTTCGCAGATTACCTACACGGCAAGCATTCACACAATTGAACAGCGGATATGGGAGCGGAAATGTGTGCACTATTTATTAGTAATTCCGGCCCGCAGGACACTCGACCAAAACGGAACGTGCTGTTTCCCGGTCTACAGCCGTTCCTGCCTTCAGTTCCTTGGGGTTCCTAAAAGATAGCCACCGCATTTGGAGGGCTAGCCACTCCTCCGGGCACCTTCAACGGCACGCTGCAGACGAAGAAGGACCACCTCTGCTTTTCCGCGCACCTGCGGCCTAGCTCTTCCAGGTCGAACATCTCGCCAATGGGCATTCCCCAGCCTCCCAGCAACCACTGGTGCAGCAGCCCCCCGCCTTGCATTTCCGCCTCCCACGGCTCTCCCGCCCACATGCCACCACCGCCGCCACCGCCGCCGTCACCACCGGATGCAACCGTATGCGGCCCGGCAATTGGCGCCCGCTCAAAACTCGGCGCGTCGCTCGCAACGGCCGCAAACCCCGTGTTCCATATCCACTCCAGCATGCATCTCGTCGGTTCCACGCCAATGAAATCCGGCGACCGTCTCTCGGCAAGCGCCTTTTGCTGGGCCGTGTCGAGACCGTCGTACGCCTCGGTGAAGCCGGCGCGGATGAACAGCACGTCGCCTGGTCGAAACACGACCTTTTCCTCCTCGGCAACCTGCACGAGGTGCTCGAGCGGGATGCCCGTGCTGGACATGGCGTCCAAGGCGACGGAATGTCGTTTGCAGAAACCGGCGTAGTCGAGAAGGATTCCTCGCCCGATGATGCCTCCCCCATTTTCCACCCAGGCTTTTTTTGGTCAGTCAGTTCATAGGTCCATGGTACGCCCGTCCATCACCGACATGCATACCGTCAATTCCAATAGCTTCCGGGGTTTCCAGGTCCTCGTGTGAGACGTTGTTGTAATACCTCATGGCCTTTTGATACCCTACGATTGCAAATAGTTAGTAGACAGGAACGAGCCCTCACGGCAGGGCAGGCCATGGCAGCGCGCGGCTCGCTTGCCTGATTTTGCTTACTTACCGTAATGCCTGAACCCATCCCACTGGCTGCTACACTGGGTGTTGAAATGCAAGATATCGTCGTTCACGCACCTCGTCCTTGTGCCGTCCGTCCCTGGCCCCGTCCGGTTGACCAATCTCGACTTGAACGGCGCCCGGCCAAAGCTTGGATGCGACGGCTTGTTGAGCGGCCAATCCAGCGACACCCGCTCTCCGGTGCGAATCTCGGATGCCGCCGCCGACGCGACAACTACCGGCGTCAGCAGGTTCAGCGCTCCTATCCGATCGTCCGGCCCGTAGAGTCCCCATGCATTTCCGGGAGGCCCGTTCGCGTCCAGGGGCAATGAGGAAAAGGGTGGTCGACGTGGAGTATCCTCTTGTCGCGACATTTTTTATTCAACTTTGCCCCGCAGTAAATAGTTAGTGTACAGATGTAGTGTGGGGAAACTTCATCCATTGGGGGGGGGGGAGGGGTGGGGGCTCCTTCAGGTGATGATCGTTCATATGTACATGTCAAAGCAGCTCCAAGTAGTGTGCTTCATGCCTCGAAATAATTGGCTATACGGCTTAATAAGAACATGCTAGTAGCTACATACCTAGTTACCATTCCTACCGCGTCCAATTAACTAGATGGCAAGCACTACTAGTATATGTATCGTTTTGTCTTCAAATACTGGCCCTATAGACCCTAGCAGATATATCTAACGTCTAAATTCTCTCGATCTGTTAGATCACTTTCTGGTCTCGTGCCCTGAGCCCTGTCCCGCCTGTCGTTCCCCCAACTTGACCATGAACCCGTCAGCTGCAGTTATATCGATAGTTCCCCACATGCATGGACAACATTAAAGATATCAAAGAGACAGCGAGAGACATGATAGTATCTATCTACAAAAGTACTTCAACCTTTTCAATCTCGGTCAAGAACTTCTGGTGGCGTTTTGCTCACACATCTTCAGGAAGCCTTCCCTTGAGCAGCAACCTGCCTCTTCCTTCGAGGATACACTAGCAGATACCCAGAATTCTAGACCTCACGATGAACTCTTCGGCTCGGCTTACAACCCACTGCAGCCTACCAGCCTCTTCCAGGCTACCCTGGGCCGCCACCAAAGCGTACTAGTCCCTGACGTTATCCTGGTTCGCTGCCTTTCCAAAGTAGCCAGGGGCAAGCATCAATCCCCATTGGGCACCGGCGTCCGGATTTCGCCATTCAGGAGATGAGCCTGGGGATCCATTACAACAGTACAGGCCAAAACCCCACCAGCTATACCCTCAACCCGTAGGTCTGGAATGTCCAGGACGGGTACATCGACTCTCTGCCTGGCCCCGGCCTGGGCATAGAAATTGATGAGGATCAGGTGAGAAGATTCTCTAGAAAAACTCCGGGGCTTGTTGAACCTGCAGGATAAATGCGGGAATGGTAACTAGTCGAGTACATAGAAGTCTTGGGGAATAAAGCAGCAAAGTCAGAACGGCTGTTGTCAGATTAGGAACGATTGTACAAACTGCCGAATTGGAGAAAGGTGACAACTCAGAATTCCGTGTATAATCCATGCCGATCTGCTCTCGGAAACGCGAAAGAGCGAGCGACTTACCTCGTGAGAATCCTATCCGTCAGGGCCATCTCTAAGGGCGTCTTCTTGTGGAATGGGGACCCAGCGAGAGCTGTTGATCTTGAACGAACTGTAGACACGACTATCTCGTTGATGGATTCTCATCAGGGATTGTAGTATCGATTAATATTTGTGCCCTCTTCATCTCATATGGGACCACCTGTGTCTCGCCCTCGCGTCCCAACCAGCCAGCACATCAAGTATTTTTACACAGTAATACAGTATCATACTTGCGAAGGTGGGCAAAGAGAGCTCCAACAATCGATCATATTAATACACGTAGAAGCTGCCAGTCCCATCTTCCGCCTCCCTCATCTTCCTATTCTTCCTCGCGAGAGACATCTTCATTACCCAAGCGCAGATGATGGCGCCAGCCGAGAAGCCCATGCTAGCCAGCGTAGCCTTCAGGAATCGCGGCCGCGTCCGAGTCGGGCCAGAGATACGGGGTGTGCACGCTGTGTTGGCAGCATCACGGAAACTAAGGACTCATTAAAGTGAATCAGAAAAGGATGTTCTATTATTGCTATTTATGATTCTACGGAGGTCCTTAAATAGTATGGTTTATGGGGCTGTATATTGCCTTATCGAACCGCGTAACGGCCGGCCCGATAGTTTGGCCGGTTCGGCCAACACACCCCCCTCCACGAATAAACTTCTCCTATTTTAATTTTCGGAATTTATTAATATTCCGTTATTTTCCCTATTGTCCCCTATAAGGGCCTTATATTATGGCGAGGGCGAGTTCTATCTTAACGATTTTTAAGGGAAATCGTTCCTTATTTTTTTATTTTTTATACGTTTTATTTCCGCTAAGCGGCGTTTTAGGGTGGATTTGGCTTTTCCTTTATATTACCGCCATATATTAAGCTTCCTTTTTATTCGTTCCAGATTCTCCTAAATATACGTTAAATAATTATACAATATCCCGTTTTTTTTTTTAAAATCCTTATAATGGAATTTCGGAATTATTTGGCGAACTTTATTATATTATTGGTTTTTAAACCAATGCTTTATATTTCGTATATTATTTATTTTATCCATATATTATATAATTACCTTTTAAAATATTTTATCCGCCTGCCTTACTATATTTTCCAAATTGGTAGATTTTCGATTTTCCATTACCTTAAATAAATTATCATTTAAAATTATAATTTTTATATAAATAATATCCAATTATATTTTGGCTTTTTTTTATTCGTATTTTATTCGATTTTTTTTTTTTTTTATTTATTATACTTATTTCAATTATACTATATTATTAATTCCTTACTCCTATTTATAAGGCTTGGGATCGTTTAAATTCTCGCTTTTAAATTTAATTAAAATTTCCGATTTTCCAAATATACATACCACCAGGGTATCGGGTACCGGTAATCGTTATTTAATTATTATATAATTTAACTAATCTTATTAATAAATTATAATTTATATTAATTTCCCGAATTAATTACCTAATATTAATAGAACTTTTTTTATTTAGTTTTTTAAATCGTAAATTATTTTATTTCGCCTTATTTCCTGCCTTTCCTTATTATTTAAATATATTATTTCCTAATCCCTTATATTTCGCAATATAATATTTAATTTTCCGCTTTATTTTATAATATTAAATACGCTAAAATCGAGAACGGGTCTTTTTATTAATATTTTCCTTATTATATTATTTATATTATAAAACTATTATTTATTCGAAATTAACTTGCCCGTTATTATTTCGCGTTTAATTATATCGAGTATATCGAAATTCTTATAATTTCCCACCGGCCCAATATTTTGGGGAATAATACTACCGTTTATATTAAATAATATATTATAATTTTAAAAAAATAATTCGAATAAGTACTGGTTCTCGAGATTATTGGCCAGCCTATAAATTTTATTATTCTTTTTTACCCATATTTTTAAAAAGGGATCGTTATTTTTTATAAATGTTTAAAAAACCATACCTTAAACCTCGAAATAATTTTTTACCGTTTTTTTTTTATTAAAAAGGCCGTTAATGGAGCCGTTACCGGGTCGTTATATAATCGGTCCCAAAGGGCTTATATTAATAATATAATTATTATTTTATTCCTTATTAATTAAACCGGGTATAAATTAATTAATACCGCAATTTAATATTAAATAACCAGCGAATATAAATCGGTTTATCCTTTGCCTTTTTCGAAGGTGAATTTTTTAAAAATTCCGTTAAACCAAATAATTTATTTTTTTATATTTCCCGTATATACCCATTTTTTAAATATTATAATACCATATTTTTTATTTGGATCGCTAAATTTAAATTTAAATATTTTTAAATCGAATTTTTTAAAAGCTAGTGTTTTATTTATAAGGATTGCGGTATAGGGTAAATATATAATTAATATAATATTAATTAAATCGACGATTTTAATCGTAAATAATTTACCTATTATAAATATTTATATTATTAAAATAATATATTTATTTATTACCTGGATTTATTTTAGGGAGATTAGGTTTGCGGGACCGAATATGCTTTATTATTAATTATAAATAAAGGGGGCTTATTATCCTTTTTTATTAAAACCCGTATACCTCGGACTTTTATATAATATTTAGGCTTCAGATTTTTATTTATCGGTTTTTTCCTTATTTTTTGATATTTATCCGGCTATATATAAATTAAAGTTTTAATTACCCTGGGGGTAATTGGGTCGTTTACCGGGCGCTTTTTACCCTGGCTGGCCTATTTATTAATTTATCTTATATTTTATCTAGGTACCTGCTTTTTATTAGGAATTCTTATTTTTTTTTTATCTTTTTTTTTTAATAATACCGATTATTCCGCCGGATTCGCCGTTTTTATTGGATTGGTGGCTTTTATAATTATAATTTAGGCTTGTTTAATTAAAATATTATTATAATTAGGATATTATTAGGTGGAGGGGTTTAAAAATAGGGTTTGTATTATAAAAATGGGGAGGTTTTATGGGAAAATTCCCAGTTTTCTTAAATTATTTTATAAAAATACATAATTGTTTTTTATAATTTTTATTTTTTATTAATTAATAATCGCAATAGGGCTTATTTCTTTTTTAAATTTTTTGCTTGCCCCATTTTTTTGCGTACGGGTCGAAATTCCAAGTAGGCCAGGCTTTTGCCTACTTCCCTAATTTATGGTTTCCTTTTTCCGAAGGCCGCTCCTTCCCCGCTTAATGTGCCTGGTTTTTTTTATTTTTTTAACGGATTTTTAAAGGGCTTTCCTTTTCTTATTTAATCTTCCGGGTATTTTTTATCGTATTCCCGTACCAGGTCCATTATATTTTATATTAAAACCTTTTTCGGGTACCATTTATCCCATTAGTTTTCCCAACCTTTTTAATATACCAGGTATTTTATAATTGGTTTACCTTATTTATTTATTCTTTAATTTTTTAAACATTCGATTTCGAAACTTTACCATTTTTTATTATTTCCTTTAACCTAAATTATTCCCGGCCTGGCGGTTTATTTTATAAATTCGTTAATTTCTTTCGGATATAATAATAAATATTTTACATTTACCATTGGGTAAGTTTTTTAATAAGGGGGAAAATCGAGCTTATAAACCAAAGGCCCGACTTTATATTTAATTTTAAAAGGTCTTATTTATTAAATTAATATTTTCCCTTTTTATCCTGGGATTTTATATTTTTTATAAAGGCGAAGTATTACCTTATTATTAACTTCGAATTCCAGGTCTTTTATTTACGCATTTATTTACCGTAATATTCTTTTCCATGCGAAGTTTAAAATAAGTTTTGCGTTTTCGTAAAACTCCCGCCTGGCGAAATCCCGTATTATACCGTTGGCCTTTTCGGGCTTTAATAAATCTAACGGCCTTTTTGATTTAAAACCCAGTATTAATATATTTGGTAAAAAACCCGTCGCTTATTTAATTCGCCCGTTTAGGTTATATTATAATATTGGTAAGGTATTTATCCATTATATATTGCGGTTTATTATTAAATATTATAGGGCGACCTTTACGATTTAATTTATCGCCTTTAATTACCCGTCCGTTTACGGATAATATATTATTAATAATGCCTATTCGATTTTTATAATTTTAAATAATACGGACCATAAACCTTTAACAAAAAGTTTATTTTTATCGAAAATAATTTTGCGTGGAATTCCTTAATCGGCCAAAAGTAAAATTCTTAACGCCATTTTTATTTATTTTAATCCGTTATAATCCTTTTTCCCGGCGATTAAAAGTACCTTTTTGGAGAATTTATATATTTATAATATAAAGGCGTTTATTTTTTTATAATTATTTAAAGTATAAGCCGTTCCCGCCAGCGGGGCGTTTGGTAACGCTATTATAAAATCCACCATTATTATATTATATGGTATATTACCGTGGTCGATTAATTATAATAATCCGATAAACCGTTATTTATATACCCCGTTTTAAATATATATCGGGTAAAATTTAATATAATTTATAATGGCCTTAATTATTTAATAAATTACCAGATTTACCAGTTCGCATTATATTATTTCCGGGCTTATATACGCTTGGTTATTATATATTATTTTTAATACCTTTTAAAGGTAGGCTTTAGGTATATAAAGGCGTTCGCCTTTTTTTCCTTTATAAAATAATAGGCTATCCCTTTTTATAAACGGGTATTAATATAATTTTTAAGATTAGGTGCTTTAATTTTCGGTAATATATTTCTAAATATTACCGTATTTTTTATTTTTTTTATATACTTTTAGGAGTTTATTTTTTTATTTATCGGATATACTTACCATTATTTCGGCTTAATACGCGTCCGGCGTGGCCTCCGCCTATAATTAATCCTAAACGTTTTCCAATTCGCCTGATTAATATAGGCCATTATTTCCGGTATTCCCCTAAAATGGTAATTTTAATAAAGCATTAAGTACCAAGTTTTTCTTCCCGGTAATATATATTACTTTAATATTAAAACTTAATAAAAATACGAATATTAATATTAATTTCGGGTTTAATTTATTTAAATTTATTATATTAAGATTAGTTCCCTTAATAATTTATTTAGCGGGGCTATAATCCGTTAAAATAATTACCGGTTATCGAGTTAATTATATATGGATTCGCAGCTTTTTTATTACCTAAACCAGGTATATAATTTCGAGTTTTAACACACCGTAGTATTTTTTTAAACCGATGGCTAATCGATTTAAAAAATAAATTGGCTTAATATCCCCGGGCTTAATATCCTTCGGAATGGATCCTTTTTTTAAATAAAAAACTATAATGCCCATTTTAATTACCGAAATGTCCAGATTTACGATTAGTTATTTATTCGGGTCGCAATAGACCAGGCATTATTCTTATATTAATTAGGATTATAGGATTTCGAAAGCTTCTTTTTCGGTAAGGGTTAGCTCAAATATTTATTTAAATATCCATTTTTACCTTACCGCCTTATTTTTTCCATTTAATATTATTCCGTTTTTTCGTACTTTTAATAAAATATCCGTTTTTCTTTTTTATAATAATTATATTTTCTGGGTAAACCAAAGTATATATTTGGTAAGGTATATTATTATTCCGATATACCGCTTAATATTTACCAAAAAACGCGGTTATTTAAGGCCCTTTAAACCTTAAATTCTTTTGCCTATTATTCGGATTCCTTTTCCATTTACCTGGAAACCCAACAATTATACCGATTTAAAACCGATAAATAATTTAACGGTTAAAATGGCGATCCGAATGCTTTCGAACCGGTCGAGCATTAAGCGAATATACTTAATATATTATTTTTCCGAATTATTAAATATTATAATATTATTAATATATGCTTTGCAAAAATATCGGAAATTTTTTAATTTAATATTTATAAATCTTTAGGCATAATTCGGGAAATTCCGATATTTTATTAATACAATATGGGATTATTCCGCGCCCCTTTTTAATAGGAAAACGACTCGACCTCGATGGGCAGTTTTAATTAAAAGCTGGTTATAAAATCGGCTGGTATCGAATACGGAAAAGCTTAATTTTCCAATTAATTGGCTTATAATTTCGTCCTGTATTAGTAATGGATAAATATTAGGGATTAAAATTTTATTTAACTATTTTAGGTCGATTATTACGCGTCCCTTACGTTTATTATAAATAATTCTTTATATTATAAATATTGGGTATTTAAATAATATTGGTTTATTTGCCTAGCTAAGCCGTCCCTTTATATATATTTTATCGAATAAACTTGCCACCATTTTTATATCCTCCTATTTTAATCGATATGGTCGGTATTTTCGAGCCTAATTTTACCATCCCTTAATAAAATCGATCGATATTTTTTCCTTTTTTATTATAAGGACTATTCCGCGATTACACCACATGTCGCGTTTTTCCAGCTTAATCTTTATTCTTGCGGCGAATTCTGGATTATTATTAATTATTATTACACTTTAATCTATTATAATCTCTAAATATCCGTCGGGCTTTATTAATATAATGCATTCCCTTTTATTTCCGATTTTCGGTTCCTCGAGCTATTTCTCCTACTCCTTTAAGCTTTTTATTAATACGGCCTATATTTTTTCCGGCATTTTAAATTCTCCGTTTACCATCTCGGTTATATTTATTTTTAATTATTGGCGGGCCTTTATTATTCCGGCCGTATAACCATCGACCATAGCTTCCCGTATTACTTTAATTCCGTTTTTCGATCGAATCTTTTTTGGTATATTTAATTTATTAATAATCGGGATAATGTTTAAAGTTTTTACATCGACCAGGTAAGTTTCTCTCGGTTAATTTTTTACGCTTAATAAATAAACTTCGTTTTTTGGTAAATTTATTCAGGATACCGGAATCGGTATTATTATATAGGGGGGAATTATCCAGCTTTCCCTTAATTTAATTTTTCGCAATAGTATTGGCTTTTCGGGAATAGTTTTAATTATTCGAATTTATAATTCCATTCCGTGGTATTATTTCCACCGGATAATTTTTTTATTATAATCGATTATTACCCCTTATAATTTAAAAAAGTTCATTCCGATTAATATATTTATAGGCAAATCCTTAATTACCTAGGCGGTAATATTAAAATAACCCCATATTTTTTATCCTAATATTTTGCCAAAAATATATATATCGAAGTAAGCTTATTTATTTATTTATTTTAGGCCGCCGATTTTTTTAATCCGAATTATTTTTATTTTATCGAAACGTATATTTCGGCCGGCTTTTCGAATTTAAATTTCGTCCACCACGTAGACCGAATATCCGGTATTGGCGCAGGCGGTTTATTTTTTTCCGTCCAGATTAAAAATCACGTTTATTTAATAATGTACGGATTTTTAAATTGGTTTATCCCCTTATATTGGGCTGGCTTTTATTATTTATCCATTTATAAATGCCAGATTTACCAATTCCCCGCCCACGGTTTATTTACGGTATAATATTTCCGTATTATCCTGGATTAATATTTAGATTATTTCGTTACTTTTTTTACCGTGCTTAATAAATATAAGGGGGCCGTCGAATTTGGCGGAATAATTAATTAAATATACGATTAAATATATTCCGGATTTTATATATATTATTAAACGGTTACGAGAGCGAAAGGTACTCCCGCAATATTGGCAGGCCATTATATTAATTTAATCATTTCCAAAATAAGCAAAATTAAAATTAATATTATTTACGGTTTCGTTTATATAATATACTTCTTCGCATATAATTTCGTTTTCCTCCTCCAGCGAGTATTCGTTCGATTTTAAAAAAATCGCCATTTCTTAAACGCTTGGCTTGTTTATAAATAGGATTATTTCGTTTATTATTTTATGGCCTTGCTTAGTAAATTGGTAGGCATTATAATTCGATTGGTTTAATCGCCTTATATATTATCGAAAAAATCGGTAATATTATATTATTTATTATACCATATCCTTATTTCCGGATCGAATATAATCGGGCCTGGCCTTATTCGAATATAATACCCATTCGCATTAGGGGTTAAATTATTTGGCCTGGTTATTTTATAAGGCATATTAATCCCCGCAATATTTAAAGGGTTCGGAACCATTTTACCGATCGGTGTTTTGGGAATAACCTCGGCCGTAGGCCGGCCTATACGGGTAATTAAATAATTATCGGCTTTATTATTATTTTCCCCAGTTTATTTCCCCGATAATAAGGTTTTCGGGCTTTAAATCGATTAGGTTCCCCGTATATATTAATAATGGCTAATTTTATCGGGGCCCGGGCTATATTATTTATTAGGTAAATCGAAATATTTTTAGGCTTAATTAACCGCTTACGGATATATCCCTTATTATTTGGGTAAAATTTTTAAATAAGGGGTATTTTTTAAGGAAATTATTCGGTTTCGGCATTGTTATATCCCCCGTTGCTTAATTTAACCTTTCGGGGAATACGCCCTTATCGATTAGGTGTACATTCGATCGGCGGATTAATTCCAAATTATTATTAAATTAACGGATCCATTTTTTAATTTTAATACCCTTTAATAATATTACCAGTTTTTTTTATAAATTAGGGGAAATTTTATAATAAATATTTAAGGCTTATATTAAAAGGGCGTCCGTTCCCATTAATTTATATAATTTAATAATTTCGACGGTAAATACCTCGAAATTATATTTTAATATAACGTTTTCCGTATTAAAATTTATTTTATTAATACGGTAAATAATATTGGATATTATAATTCCGAAGCATTAATATAAAGCTTTTTTCTAATCCGTAAGGCTTGCCTTTATACCCGCTTTTTTAACGGCGGATAATTTTAATATATATTATTATTTGGTATACCTAAATAATAAAATTTCCAAATCTTATTATATAATAATTAATTTCGCTAGTATTATAATATAATATTCGGCGGATTTAATAAATTTATCCATATTATATTAAATAATATCCCCGTTGTTTTAAATATATGGGTAATTATTTAAATTATTCCTTAGTTTAAAAAATCCGATATATTTAATTTTTTAACCCGCCAAATTATCCGGTGGGCTAATATTTTTTTAGTTTTGTTAAGTATTATATAATACTTGCACCGTTTAAATTAATTAGGTTATAAAATTGATTAATATTAATTGGTTTTATTATAAGGTTTATTATTAATCCTAATTAATATCCCTTATATTACGGGATTAACTTGGCCTATAATGGCTTACCATTACCGTATTTATTTGCCTAATTAAGGGCCGAATATTCGGCTAGCTTTTAATTTCCGCCGGCGTTTCCCTAATCGGTGTCATAGGCCCACCTATACCACTACCTACGTACACAGCGGGCTAGCCGCGGGACTAATGCGTATAAAACGCTGCCCATAA
>JAKWBI020000227.1:0-69461 GCA_022664585.2 Zalerion maritima | reverse complement strand
TTATAATAATAACCGTAAATTGCCCCCCCCCCCCCCATTTCCTTCCCCTTTTATTTATCGCCTCCCTCGGCGCCCGGAAGGGTACCGAACACCCTCCCGGGTATTTTACGCCTAAAACGGCGGCATTGCGGGCTTTGGGCGCTAATTTAATATTATTTGGGACTTCTTCCGGCCAGATTTAATTTAAATTTCCATTAATAAATTCCCATGGCTTTTTTTTCGCTCCGGACCCGTTATGTAGGCGGTAATTAATACCGGTACAGTGCCTTCCCCCGGAAACTTTTAAACTTATAATTATAAAGGCTCCGCGCCGGCCTTTCCGGCGCCGCGCGGCTCTCCCCCCCGGGGCGGCGGCGCCGTAAAACCGGCGGCTTATAAAAGTATTACTGCCCGTGTTTTTATTATTATTAAAATACGTGGCCTTTTTCTTATTTCGCCCACGAGGTATTATTAACCTATTATAAATAATATAAGGCCCTTATTATACGTATTAATCCTATTAAAAAGGCCAAAATTACCCGGGTATATTACCTTCTCCTAATATATAATCGCTGTATTTTTAAGATTAATTAAAATAAGATATTATTATTAAAACCAAGCGTAATAAATTATATAAGGCTTATATCCGCCGCATTATTAATAATACTACCCATCGTTATTATAATTAATCCGGTAAAAGCCCTTTTAATTATTTTAATAAATCGCGGCTAATCCGGTACTGGTTTATAAGGTAAAATATCGCTTATTTTTTGTATTTTAAAAGGAACCATACTTATAATACTATATATATTAAAAAACATTTATAAGGTCCCCTCCCCGCGGGGAATTCGTTATTAATCCGGTCCATTAATATTTTAATATTTTTAATATTAAAATTACCATTACTACCCTGGTCGTTATTATTAAAATTAATAATCCGTATAATAATTTTACCATAAATCCGCTCCGGTCCTATTATATATATATTTTTATTAATCCTAAGGTTAGGCTTACCGTTAATTTAAAAATAAAATTATTCGTTATATTAATACGGGGTATTATATTAATTTAACGCCGGCCACGCCGGCCGCGCCTATAATTAATATAATACTTATATTTAAACAGGTAATATTTTTTATAAAATTTATTAAAAGGTTTACCATTATTGGTAAAAAATTACTCGCTTTTTTATAAGACCGCGTATATTCGGCCCCCGCCCCGTATTCGTTAAGGGACCATTATTAATTTTCCCTTTAACTCCCCGCTCCCTTATTATTATTTATTAATATTATTTCGCCCCCCGGGCAATATACTTAATTATTTCGCGGCGATTCCGTTAATTTCGATAATAATATAAAGTTTAAAATAGGCCCAGCGGCCTAGGTTTTTACGGTTAATATTAAACGGTAATTTATTATTATATGGGCCCGCTGCGGGGCCGCTTAATCCTCGCTAATACCCGCCCCCCCCCTCGCCTATAGTATTTTTTTTTCCTTTCCTTTTTTTTTTTTTTTTTTTATACTATACAATTGGTGTATTAAACGCCGGGGGGGTATACCCCCTTTATTTATTTAACTTTTACCTTATTATTATACTTCGCGCTTCCCATTACTTTATTACGGTTTATTTTACGCGTAATTTCGCTTATACAGGGCCATTATAAATTACCGCATCGCCAAAATATTTTTTATAACGATTTAATACTATTATTTTTACAATTTAAACTAATGGCTCCCAGGTTGGTTCCGCCTAACCCTACCATTTTACCAATACTTATCTGGTGGCGCCGCGACCCCGTTTTTATATTTATACCTTAAGGATTTCCTCCACGTATTATTCCTCCTTCCCCAATTTATTACCCTGGATTAATAATAATTATATATTATTTTAGGTTTAAAATAATAAGGGGTCGTTATTAGCCCGTTATAAAAAATTAACGTAAAAACGGGAATAAATATTTAAAGGCGTATTTAATTTTATTATATATAAGTTTATTACCCCCGTAATTATATATTTGGTATAAAGTTAATTTAATTTCCGTAAGGGCCGTATGGTGGTTATATTACGCAGGGAAAATTATACCTTATTACTTACCTCGAACCTTTTTACGGGGGAGCGGTATTTATTCGTTACATTTTTATATCGTTATTATATGGCCGCCGCCGCCGCCTATACTTATTTGGTGGTCTCTTTTAACCGTTCCAGGAATTGCTTTATATATCCCCGCGGCGTTTTCTTAAAGGGCCCTGGGTTATTACGCTCCGTTATAAATATTATGTGGTACCCGTATATAATAAAAAATAGGCTAAGGCCGATTAATAATAAATCGCGGTTATTAATAATTAATTACACTACCGGTAGGAGCCCGGGCCAATCCAGCTGCTTTATTAATACGAATATTCGTAAAAAATACTGGATTTTTTGGTTCGCTCGCTTGGTTACGCCGTCGGTTTGGGGGTAAAACGCGGTTAATAACCATTATATTATATTTATTACCTTATATAAGCGCTACCAAAAACCACCTATTTAATTCGATCCTTTATTATTTATAATTACTTTAGGGAAGCCGTGGAAACGCCAAAAATATTATATAAACCTTTTGGCGTATACCTCCGCCGTTATAAATATTATGGCTTTTAAAATTACGCCCTTATAAAGGCGGTCGGTAATTATTATTAAAAAACGGGGGCTATATGGGTTCGCGGCGGGGAGGTTTATTATAAAATCCACGGATATCTCGCTTTAAAAACGGTCCGCCATTAAAAATGGCTTTAATAAACCCTTTTTTTAATTTCTCCATATAATGGTCCTACCGTATATATTATAATTACGTATAAAACGGCGTATTATACGGGTTATACCCGGCCAAAAATAATTACGGGATAATATCGCTATTATCCTATCGCGTCCCGGGTGGCCGGTAATTATAAAATTATAAGCCCGTTAAATAAAGGCGGTTTATAATTATTCTTATATTAATATTTAACGCCGGTCCTTAAAACGCAGGTATTCCTCGGGTCCGAAGAAATATTCCATAATAAAAACCTTCGTTTTTATATCCGGAGGGAATGCTTATTCCCTTTTTTTAATTATCTTTTATATAATCTTATTGTAATGGGGTCCATAGGTTTACCCTGTGGGAAGGTCAGGCAAGGTGTAAGAGGTTAGAATAGATGGGATGGCAATGAGTATATTATAGCCAGTCTTCTTAAAAGCTTATTTTTAAGAAGAAGAAAAGGAGCCGAGTTCCTTTATCTTTGCATCCCCTGGGGGGATCGCTTTTATTACGCTAAGAGATCCTTAGCGTTTTATTTTAAAAAGGTTTTCCGTACCAGTCCCGGGTAGGTCCCGAATAGGTCGACATTTTTTATAATTATCCTCCCTTTTAGGGCGGATATTTTTAACCATTATTATGGCCCAAAAGTGTTATAAATTATATGGTGGGTATAAAGTGCTTGCGTTAATATAAAAGGTATAAGCGTAGGGGTGATTATTATATATAATAATGTATTATATATATAATAATATATATAACCCTAAAGGCTCGATTATTATAATTACGCGTTTTTATAATAATGCATACCTTTTTATATGTAAATAAAATATAATCCTTTATTAAATTATTACCCATTTTTTATTACCTTTTTTTTAATATTTCCTTAATATAATATTAATTTATAATTTTAATTTCGTTTTAATTAATTTAAATAATTAATTAAATATAATATTACTTAGTTTTTATTTATACTTTACCTTATTTTACCTTAACGATACTTTAATATATATTAAGCGATTATTTATATTAATTATTTTATTATAATAAATATTATACCCCGTTATTATTATAAAACTAAGGTATAATAATATTATTATTTTATAAGGTAACGGGACCGCGGCGGCATTATCCTTAATTAAAAGTATACTTATATATATTACCGTTATTATATTATAAATAATATCGATTTATTACGTAAGCCTAATTATTTTAACAGGCTTATACGGCCAGATTATTATTAATCGGGAGGTATTATTATATTTTATAATAATTATGGCGAAAATAATAATCTTTATAAATAGGTAATATTTCCTAAACGTTCCTTTAATATTAATATACCGCTAACCGAATAAAAAGCCTATCGCTGGTATAAAAGGTAATTTCGATAATTTATTTAAAACGATTATTTAGCTTAAAGGTTATTATTCGTTGGTATATATTTATCGAGGCGTTTCCCTCGCGTTTACCGGGTATTAATATAATAAAATAGCGCTTTCCTTTTAATAAGAATAAGGTCGCCGCCGACCTTAATGCGGTTGGTAAACTTATTTTTAATATCGGGCATTTTTATAAACTTAATAAAAAGTTTTATAATTACCAGGCCCTTTTATTATACTGCGAGTAATAATATTGTTTTAAATATAGGCTTATTGGTAATAAAAAAAACCGTACTACCGTAAATAATACCCTAATATAATACTAATAATAAAAGGGTAATATTAATAATCTTATTTTTCTTTTTAAAACTTTACCACCTACCAAACCATAATAATAGGTTATCGGTTTTTTCTGGCCTAATTTATACAGTAATTTCCCTTAGGTATTATAAATTTTATCCCAATAAAACGCTTCCCTAATAATATATTAATAATTTTAGGGTAATTAGGGTACGGTTAATAATAAAGTTTAAAAGTTTTAATTAATACCGCGTTTTGTATTAAAAAATTCGGGGTTTGCGGCGCTTTATATAATAAAATACCATTTTATAAAACGTCTTTGTAAGGTGGCGAAGGACGCACAGGTATCCGATAATACCATTAAGGATTTATTACATAAATTGCCCTATTTTAATAAATTAAAGGCCTAAAAGTGGCCGGAGTTTTATTATCGTTTTACGGGGGTTAGGGTGGCGGTACTATTATATTTCCTCGATAAGGAACCGGGTTTAAATCCCATTAATAGATTTTTTACTTTTTATTTTTATTAATTATTATGGTATATAGTATATAAATGCTTATAAGGGTAGGCCTGGAAGGGTCTCCCTTATTAATTCGATAATTAATGCCGGCGCTTTTATATTCCCGTTTAATATATAATTATATGCTTTATATTCGGGGCTTGCATTATTTAAACGTATGGCTAGAAATATACTGGTAATATTTTCGGGTTTACCAAAATAAACTCTTTTTTCGCTTTTAAAATCCCTTTGGGTTTTTTTTTCTACCTTCTCGCTTTTTAAATTTAATTATTATTTTTATTATATTTATTATATTTTTCTTCGGGATCCATTAATCGTATTCCGAAGGCCATTCCGTTTAATAAATTAAATAATATTAATCGCCCTAATATTTACGCTTATTTAATACCTATTCGATCTTCCATTGCTCCGGGTTTTTCTTAAGGTCCGGTATCGGGAAAGGGTTTTTTTATTCGCCTAAGCGGTCTTTCCACGGCTTTAAAAGGCTTATATAAAAAACATTATATAATCTTAAGTATTTACTAAAAAGGGCCAAATAATAGGCCTATAATCCCATAATATTAAGAACTTTAAATGGTCCGATAAACCTTGGGGCCAGTTTACGCGATGGGAATTTAAAACGGATATTTTTAATTAAAAGTTTAACCAAATCGCCCCGCCTATACTACTTTGGCTGGTAACGTTTATTATAGGTATTTTTTTAATATTACTGGGTATTTTTAAGGTATTTTTTAAACATTTCCCTTATTATACGTAGGTTTTTTAACCTGGCTTTTATAACGGGTACCCTTTTTAAAATAAGGTCGTTCTTAGCCTTATATTTAAATTTTAGGTTATACCTTATTAATATTTAAAAGGGTAAGGTAAATATATTAAAATACCTTATATTATTATATATAAATTTTACTTATAATAATAAAAACGCCTAATTTAATTAATTTTAGGTGGTATAATAATATAGGAAATATTCTAATATTTGGTTTACCCTTTTTATTTAACCATCGGTTTAAGGGTAAAACGCCGTTAATAAACGGCGTTTAATTTTAAAGTAAAAATATAATTTAAATTAAAACTTATTTATAAATAAGGGTCCTTTATTATTAATAATACCGTTAAGGGCCCTATATTATAATTTAACCTTTTTATAAAATAATTATATTAATTCGAAAATTATAATATTATTATATACGGGTAAAAAAATTCCGAGCTTAATATATTTAAATATTATTATAAAAATTATGTCCACCTTTTCGAAGCTATTTATAATTAATGGTAAACTAATAATAAAATTTATAAAAAATTTATTTATAAAATGCCGGGGTATTGGTAAAAAAACTATAACGCCATAAGGATAATATTTTGGTATATTTATTTTTTAATAAATACCATATTTATTAATATATTTGGCCACGTTTTTATTTATCCCTAACCAAAAATATTTCCGATTTAATAATTTATTTATTTTAAATTTACCGAAATATTCTACTAAGGGATTATTATAATAAAATTATATAAATTCCCTTCGAATTATAAGTTTTATCGGAACGATTATATATCCCTTAAATAATAAAAGGCCATTTGGACTTTTCCAGCCTGGGTTTTTAAAAATTTAAAGTTTACTTAATATTAAGGTGGCAATTTTCTTAATATATATTAAATTAATATTTTATAATTATTTAATATAATTATATAGGTTTTTATTTATAAACGAGTATGGTTTTTCCTTTACCGTGGTAATTTTAATTATTATTTGGGGTAAGGCCATTTTTTAAGGTTCTTTTATAAGGTCCGTTTAGGAGTACTTAAATAATAGCTTACTTAATCTTTAGGGTTATATAACCCTAAAACTATATATTTTAACCATTTTCTTTTATAATAATGGAAAGAAATTACCTTTTACCGGAGTTTTTAAAATATAATTAAGCCTCCTGTAGCGGTGCCGGAGGTATCCCCCGCTGCATTTATACCAAAGACCGGCGCCCGGCGCAATTGCTTAAATAATTAATTTAAAGCCCTAAAATAATCCTGTACAGGATTATATAAAAAGCCAGGAGGACCCCCGGGACTTGTGGGACTTTTAAAAGGGTAATAAACCATGGCGGCAAAAACTTAATTATAAAAATACAATTATTATTTAATACATTATATTTTCCCCCAAATATTATATTATTATTTAGGAATAATCCTGTATAGGATTATTTTATATTTTCTAAACTATTACCGCTTTTAAATAAGCAATTAAAGGTTTAACCAAACCAAATAACTTGGTTTTAAACACCGACCATATAGCGAGATTATTAAACCTATACCCCGTTATATTTTCTAAAGGTTTAACCAGGATTTATAAATTTAAATTTTAATAATAAGCCTGCGTTTTTTAGGGTTAAAATTTAAAGAATTTTTTTACTATTCTCTCCCCTTAATTAATTTAGGTTAATGGTTATAATTAAGGAATAATACTGTACGGAATTATATTAATAAATATAAATAAGAATTCGCGGAAATTATTACGCCGAAATGGAAAAACCCTTTTACGGTATACCGGTAAGGAGTTTATAATATTTATATTATAAAAAGCGGAAACGGATACCTATATTATAATAAAACTAAAAACCGATTAATACGCTGCGTTATAAAAACCTAAAAAATCGCATAAATTATACTTTTTAAAGGGGGCAGTCTTTTTCCCACGGTAATAAAAGTATAATATCCGGCTAAAAATTAATTGCCCTTAAAATAAAATAAGCACAATAAATTAGGGGTAATAATAAATAAAGCTGGGTAAACCTATATAATACACGGAATTTAAAAGCCTTTCGAAACCCAATTACTTATACTTTAAACGATTTATTATTACGGAAAAATCAGGGAATACGTTCTCGAAAAAAAAAAATAATGCGGAAATTTTACGGTATTATAAGATTACCCTGGTAATATTATAAACTTATAAGGGCCAAAGCCAAATAATAAAAACTCGATTTTAAAATAGGCCCGGTACCGGTTAAAAACGCGTATATAATCGCGGTGGAACGGCTAAAAAGGGATTAGGCTTTAAATATTAAATAAAATTATATACCTTTATTATACCCTTATAAATAAAATAATAAAGGTTAATAAATAATTAAACCCCTATTATATTACGGAAATCCGGTGTAAAATTAAGGCGTAATATAGCGAGAAAAGCCTTTATTTATTCGGTTATAAAAGGAATAAAGGAAGGGATTATTAAAAGTATTAATACGTATAAAAAAAAACAGGATTATAATCTTATTTTTAAATAAAAGGAATATTTTTATAAGCCTAGTTTAAGCTCCGAGGGTATTACGATTATAAAGAATCCCAAAAGCTATATAATAAAGGGGCGATTTACGCAATTCCGGTTAAACTTAAAATAAGGGGGAAAATAATAAAAATACCCTTATATTATTAAAAAAAGTTTTAAAAAAAAGGGATAATTAGGGCTGGTTAAAATTACCGCGGAAGCTTAAAGGTTAAATAAGGCGCCCTTAAACTGGCCCGTATTATAATCCTACCTACGATTATAAAAAAAATCCCAAAAATTATATGGCAAAGGGATAATTTATATAATTCCGGTTAAAGGGATAATAATATTAAGGTAAAAATTACGGAGGTATTTTAAACCGATTTAGGAAAAAGTAGGCAAAATTAAATAATATTAATATTTTATTTATAGGTAAAAGGAAATATATAATAATCGGGCTTCATTTATGGGGGCTTATTACGATTACGAAAAATCCTAAAAACTGCGTGGCGGAAAAACGATTTATATAATCCCGGCTAAGATCCCGTAAATAAAAAACAGGAATTATAAAATACCTTTACCGCTTTTTAAAGGGTATAAAAAAAAGGAAGGATTAAAGCTACCAAGCGCTTTAAAATATAAGGGAAAATAAATACCGTTTTTTATAATTATTAAGTTATTTTTTAAATAAAGGCCTAATCCCCACCATTTTTTAAATTAAGTTTTATTTTTTATTATTAATATTAAACCCCGTGCCCGATTTAACAAATATAAGGGGAAATATTCCTTAAAGGGTTTGGAAAAATATAAATTGCCTATTCAAGCTAAGGTCGATCCCCTTTTAAGGAATCTAGTATAAAAGTAATCCTATATAAGCCTTACCAGAAAAAAGAAAAAAAAAATTTTAAAAATTAAAACTTATTTGGGAAAAGTTTAAGGGTCCCACGCTTTATTATAATTAAACCGTAACCAAAGGAAAATATGGCGATTATAATAATTTATAAATTATAAACGCCAAACTTTTAGGCTTTTATTTATAAAATTATGATTAATTCCCCACCCCCTTTCGAGGGCGCCTAATTTCTTTTACCTAAAAAAACGGCCAAACGGAGGGGGATAAATATGCGGTAAGGAAATTATGGAAGGTTTGGACTTTAAGGGAAGGTAAGGCGAGGCCTTTTAGCCTAAATAAGCTAGCCAATATTACGCCCGGCCTTATAAAAAGCCGGCAAATTAATAATTACCAGAAGCGGACCAATTAATAATAAGGGGTAAAGGCGATCGAAAAAAACGATAAAGCGGTATGCCTATAAAGCCTAAAATCTTTTAACGTAAGGCGTAAAATATAAGGGATAGGACCTATTAGGGCCCCGGAAAAATAATATTAATACCCGGAAAATAAAAAGGTAATTATTAAGGAGATTATATAGGTTCCTTATTTCGAATTATAAAAATCCTATAATTATATTTAAAAGGTTTAAAAAGTATTACCATTATTATTATTTTTAATTTTAAGGGACCGTTTATAATTCTCCAGCCTAGGATTAAGGAAAAATAATCCTATACTATATTACCCTTTAAAACCCTATTTAAATCCTAACTTTTATAATTCTTTTTATTTTTTATAAATTATTTTATTTTTTAAAAAATCATTTTACCATTTAAATTTATTATATTATATTTTTAAGGTAAGGCGCGGCGAAGGCTTTTTTACCAGAATATTATTACGGTAAAGGAAGGTAAAAAATGCCTTATAAATAAGCCTTAGGTTTAAAAATAATTTTCGAAAATAAAAATACCCGAAAATACTAATAAAGTTTAAACCTTATTATATAAACGAGAAGCCGAGCGATCGCCTTTTAACCCTCCCTTATTTAAAATCCCGTTATCCAGAACTTTTATTATATTAATACCCCGGGTAAAATATAATATAAACGTTTTTCTAATATTTTAAAAAATAAAATAAATACCATTTCTCGGCCAATTTGTAAAAGTAATATCCAGTATTAATTAATATAATCCTTATAAAATAAACCAGTATATTATGGTTCGATTACCGTTACCGCTCCTTGGTATATAAGGGAGTATAATATTTAAGGAAAATAATATTTCCTAATATACGTATTAATTTAATCGAATATTTAAGCAGGTAATATTTATAAATAATGCGTAAAAAATAAATTATATTATATAATATTATATTAATACCTACGCCGAACCAATCGAATCGTTTATTATAGGAAAAATATAAATTAAAGTAAAAAAGGCCCTAAAAATGGAATTTATAAATAGGGATACCTTTTAAAAAGGCCGTAATATAATAAATCTAAAGCGCTTTGCCTATTAAAACTGGCCTATAAAGAATATTAATTAATAATAATTATATATTATAAGATAAAAACGCCGGCTCGCTTAATATAAAGAAAACCATACGGGTTATATTAATAATATTATTTTATCGAACGCGTTCCTAAACGCCTTCGATAATATATCGTAGGCTTAATTATACAATTTTGCTGGGATTATAAATAACGACCTATACCTCGGAACCTATAAGGAACTCCTTTAAAAGCTTAAAGCGTTCCTGGATTAATGTAAAAAAACGATAAAGCTGTTCGGAAATAAATTTTAATAAAAAAAAAAAGGGACCACCGCCCGCGCTAAGGAAGCCGCGCGTAACCTTATTAAACCCCAGTTTTAATAAGCCAACCAATATAATATAACCAAAATGGCCTAAAAAAACTAGACCGATCCCCGCGATTTACCGCCCGCGCTCCGATTATAAAAAAGTAATAAAATACCTATTAGCCGATTAATCCTGCCTAAAATAATTAAATAAAACCTAATTAAAAAACTAAGTATTTTAAGCATGGTTAATATATATATATTATTAAATTAAAAAATAGGCGAAAAAGTAAAACTAATATTAAATAATGGTAAAATTAAGGAAAATAAGCCTTAATACGAAAACCATTATAGGTATAATCCTAATTAAACCTATTAAATTAAACGGGACCATATATAAGGATTTTATTATATTTAGGCCGAATTCCTTTAAAAAATTAATATAACCCTTTTAAAAATTTTAAAAGTATAAGCACTTTTTATATTAATAATTAATTTTAATAAAAGGCCCCAGTATTAAATTAAGGTAATAAAATATTATTAATATTTAAAAAATAACCATATATTATATAATTACCTATAAAATATTTATAATTAAATTAATGGAATCCTTTATAAATACCCCTTTTATTAAATATTAAAATGGGATTTTAAAAAAAGCAAATATAATACCTAGTTTATTAAAATATTTAATAATATAATTATAAAAAAAATATTAATAAGAATAGTATTTTTACGGTATTATAAGTAAAAAAAGGTGTTTAAGGATTAATATAATCGGGTATAAAAGGCTTAAAATACGATTATAAAAAACCCCTGGTTTTTAAAAAATACGCCTGGCCTAATTAATAAAAAGGACCAGGTACTTTAAATACGCCAGCTATAAATAAACCTAGCCGATAAGGTTTATAAAATCCCTAAAAATAATAATATTTAAAATAATTAACCATTTATTATAATAAAAGGTAAAATAATAATAATTCAGGAATATTTATAAGAAAGTTGGGAGAATATAAAAGTAAAAATAATAATAAAAGCCCTTATTATTAATGTTTATAATAAAACGGTGTAATCGGTTTTTAATTATAATTAGAAAGGAATTAAAAAAGAATAAGGTAGGCCCTTAAAAAAAGTAAAAATAAAAAATAAGGTTAAAGCGGTTGGGGAAAAAAAAGGCGTTAAAAGAAAAAAAAAGGATGCTGGCCACGAAAAAGTATTAGGCGTAATAAAAAAGAAAATAGAACGCAGTATATAGGAGGAAAAAAAGGCGCCCTTAAGTAATAAGCGTAAGAATTCCTTAAAGTTTACGAACCTAGTTTTTTAAAAAATAATGGAAAAATAATTTATAAAGATTATAAAAAGGCCTTACGGATTAATAATTACGGAGGTATTATAAGTATTATAATTTATAAAAATAATTTTATAGGAAAAATTGGCGGGTAAAATAAGGGTAAAGGAAATTATTAATAAAATTATTTATAAGGGTAAAAAGCCAAAGGAATACCGATAGGTAATCCTAAATAAGCCTAATATTTACCAGGTAATTAAAATAAAAATACGCTTTATTAATAATATACCCCCGAAAGAATTAAAGTTTATAAATCTTATATATATTTAATTATATTAATAATATAAGCGTATAAATTTTAAGGTTTTATTTATAAGCCTGCCAAAAGGTTTAAAAGCGGTAATATTAAAGGGAGAAAAGGCAGTCTTTTATTTAATTAATATTCCTAACCCATTAATATTAATCCCTTTAATAATCCCCTTTTTCCTTTACCCGAGCCCGTACTTATTAATATATATAAAAGGGCCAAAAAATAAGCTGGCCAGGGTTATTATAAATATAGGCGCGGAAACCAATATCCTAAAATAAACCTATATTTAGGAATACGGCTTTAAGGTTTATTAGGCGCGAGTTGCGTTTTCCGGTTATAATAATTAAAAAACCAATTTAGCCTTGGTTATACGGTAATGGGTGCATATTTCTTTAAAACCTAAACGTATTATATAGAACTTTTTTATATTAAAAGAAAATCGAGAAGGGGCGCCAAAAATAATATTAGGAATGCCTTTTATTATAATAATGGGATGGAAATAGCGCCATAATAAGGAGCGCAATGCATTAATTAAGGAGCTCGAAATAAAAGGGAATAATTATATTATTATTATTATAAATTTAATCCTGGAAAAAAAACGTGAAAGAATATTTTGTAATATTTATCCCTAAAGAATAAAGGTTTCTAGAAAAATACAGGAAACCCTTATAATTCGATTAATAAAAAAAAAGAAACCAATATAAAATTAGGGAAACCCCGTACTGGTAAAATCGAAATCCCTGCCTATATAATAGAAGTTTTAAATTCGGATAACGAAAAAATAATAGTTTAATTTTTTATAAAAGAAATTAAGCGCTTTATAAAGAAGTTTAAGGAGGATATGCCTATAAAGGGGTATATTAATGGGCCGTAAAAAGGGGAAAACCTTTTAAATAAAAAGATTTAAACCGGAGAATTAAATATAAAGATTACCCTTTATTAATTAAAAGGGCAGGGGCGTAAAAAGCCTTATAATTACCCATGGAACCTTAATTATAAAAAAAAAATTATTAGAAAAAGGTTGGACGTTTTCCTAAAAAAGTATTATAAGGGTAATAATCGGGAATTATAAAATAATAAAAGGAGAATATAAGACTTTATTATTAATAAGATCCTAGGCGTTAATAAAGCCCAAAAGGCATTTCCCCTTAATAATATTAATATTATTAATATTTTTATTATATATAAACGTATGGCGGATAAAATAAAGCCCGTGGATATTTAAATAAGGCACGAAACGGCCCCCGTAAACCCGGACTGGTACGAGAAAAAATGGGAAAAAAATAAACCATTAAAAAAAAATTATAATAATATTAAATAAAGCGAATATATTTGCCCACGATTATATAAGGCAAAATGCAGCGGCACCAGGCTTATATTAAAAAAAAGGAATAAAATTTTAAAATCCCTCGGGGAATTATAAGGGGAAAAATAAAGGATATTTATAAATATACTTATAAATAAAAAATAAGCATTGGTATGGTCCTGGGAATATTTAAATAAAATTAACCCTAATATAACCCCTTCCTAAAAAATCGATACGGTACCTTATATAAAGTGGTAAATTAAAAGTATTCCTATTCCTAAGGTATTAATAACGGTGGTAATCGAAATACTCGAAAAGTAAAAAAAAAAGGGGGTAATTAAGCCAAGCTAAGCGGCGTACCGTAACCCCTGGTTTTTAATTAAAAAAAAAAAAAAAAAGTACCGTTTAATTAATTTAATAAAAAGGCTTAATTCGGTTATAATTTATAATACTTTTATACCTTTAATTATTAATAAATTTATAAAAAATATAACCTATTATTAATTTATTTTACTCCTGGATTTCTACTCCGAATATAACCAAATGGTGTTTAATTTAAAATCCCGAAATCTTATTACCTTTATAATATTTGCCGGCCTATTTAAAATAACCACGCTTCCGTAAAAAGGAATAAATAATATTACTTAATTTTATAGGATTATTTTTATTATTTTCCTAGGTTTTATTTTAATAATATATAGGATATTTATCGATAATATTACGGTTAAAGGTTTTATTATTATATATAATAGGCGAGAAATTTACCCAGGGGTATAATAATATATGGCCAAATATATTAAAAATTTAAATTAAGTATTATTATAAAATAAGCTGGCCGGGATTATAATTTTTATAATTAAATCCAAATCGTATTAAAAATTAGCCGTAATAATAAGTTTTATATATAAAATAAATGGCCGTAATCCTAAATAGGCTAAGGTTATTAAAATTAAAAAATGAACGGTTTTTAAAAATATATCGGATATTAAAAAATTTATTAATATGGTGGTCTTTTACCGAATATTTATTAAGGATTTTACTTATATTATTAAACCCTTATACGAATTTACCCGTATAAGGGCGCAGTTTATTTGGGAGGAAAAATATATAAAAATAATAAAAATCCTTAAATAAGCCTTAATATTACCCCCAGTTTTAATTAAAATTAATTATTTTCCAAAGGTAAGGCGTATTATTATTAAAATAAATATATTAAAAACCGGATAGGGAGTATGGATCGGTTAAAAGAGGGAAGGGAAAGTTTTAATAGCGAGGTATAAGTTTGGTTATTAAAAAGGAACCGAAGGAATATACCATTTGGTTAAATTAAAATATAAGGGGCTGCTTATAATTTTAAAACGATTACGGAATTATTTATACGGCGTGTATTTTACCCTTAAAATAAATACGGTTAATATAATATATTAATTTAATAATAATATTATTAATTTATCCGGAGTACTTATTATTAAATAAATCGTATAAATACGGTAATTCGATTTTAATATAAAGTATATATTAAAAAATAAAAATATTATAATAAACGTATTATAATAAAAACCCCCATAATTTTTAAATAAAAAAAATAATAAATTAAAGGAAAATATTAAAGATTTTATTAATATATAATTATATATACTTAAAATTATATAGGATTAAAGGGATATTAAGATTTTAGGAGGAGAAATATAAAGTAATAAATCCCGAAAAATAATGTATCTTTTTATTATTTTAAAGAAATTAAGCAATATTCTTTATAAATTATTCCTTTATTAAAAAAAAAAGGCTTTAAATTACCTAATAAGGGATTAAAAGCTTTAATACAAAACCTTAAAGGGTAAATTATAATTATAATTAATGGTTAATAATAATTAAACCCGGAAATATATTATTTAAAATAATTATATTTACGGAAAATATAAAAACCGGAATATTATATCTAGTTTTATTATTTAATATTATTATTAAAAAGAATAATAAAAATAAATATAAGAGGTATTAAAAATTTGCCTAATTTATTAAAAGCGAAACCCTTAAAGGTTTAAAATACCGCTAAAAAATTTTAACCTTATTTTAACCCCTTTTTTTAAGGTTTCGCTTAATATTTTTTAAATACCATTAAAAAAAGGGTATATTTATATTATATAGGTTAAATATAATTTAATAAAATGGATTAAAGGGTAATTATTACGAAAAACCACCGTAAGGTAAATAGCCAATTTCGTTTAATAAAATATAATTTATAAGTATGGGATATATGGGAAATTGGTAATTAATAAAGGATTAAAAAACCGAGGGTTTTTAAATAAATTTATAAAGCGAATAGGCCTAATTAAAATTACGGTATCGGCGTATAATTTATAATTATAAGGGGGAATAAAATACCACCATTTAAGCACCAGGGATATATTATTAAAATTAAACGGTAATTGGGTTAATATATACCCAGGGGTATTAATAATATAAAAAGCTATAATAAACCAAATTATAGGATTTTCCCTATATATATTATTATACGGTTAAAAAATAATTACCCTTATTAAAATGGCGCTCCTTATTTAAAGAATAATTAATTAAAAAGGTAATATACCGTACGCGGATTTTTTGGCGGAAAGGAGCCGGGCAATAAAACGAAAAAAAACGGACTTGGCGGAGGCAGCCCGAATTCTACGACGGAATAGGGAAGCCCGGGCCAAGTACGTGGATAAAAAAAATAACGGGAAAATAAGGAAAATCCCATTGGAAAAAGGGGATTTAATATTACGATGGATATTAATTATAAGGGTTAAAAGTATAAAGGATAAGTAAAACCCTCGATAAATAAAACCTTATATTATTTATAAGTTTTTAAATAAAGGAAAAACGGTATAATTTAAAAAGCCTTATAAAGGAAGCCCTTCCTTTAAACGTATAATCGGGAATAATAAGGTTAAAAAGTTTATTTAAAAGAACGGATGGTAAAGTAAGCCGGCAGGAATTAATAATAATACCTGGAAAAAATAGGAATTTTATTTAAAATAAAATAATAAATTGGGAAAGGATTATATAGGATTAAGCAATAAGGAGGATAACTCGAAAGGCCATATTAGGGATAATATATTAAAAAGTTTGGGTAAGGATTAATACTAAACGGTAATATTTTATAATAATAATTGGGAGAAAAAAAACGATTTAGCCGAACGTATTATTATGGTATTACGGTTAAGAAAACTATATAATATGGAAGAATTAAAGAACGAAGAATGGGAATCGGGGAAAGTACCTTTTCTGGGAATAATAAAAAAAATACGATTTTAAATTTTAATAATAACCACGAAAAAATTCGGTAATGTTCCTTTTATAAAGGAATAAAGCTGTATAATATTATAAGACCTTTAAAGGAATTACCATATAAAAAGAAATTCCCCTTTTTTTATATCCCCTCCCTTATATAATAATAAACCCCAATTAGCTTAAAATTAAATATTATAAAAGGACCTAATAGAAACCATATACCTAAAGCTCCGTTAATAATCCAAGGTATATATACGTATATAAAAAAAAAACTATATCCCTTTATCCAAAAATCTAAAAGGGAATATTTTTACGCTTTCTTTTTCCCGTTCCCATACCATACCGAATGGCCTTATTTTAAATTATTTATAAATAATAATTAAAAACAGCTTTTTAATTTTAGGAAAAGGTTACCCGTTTAAATTTTAATTCGTTTGTTTAATTTACGGAGAAAAAAGGGCGGGATTCCTATTTAAAGGGCTATACGCAAAAGTAAAAATTCCTTTATAAAAAAAACTTAATTTTTTATATTAAAGGACACCATTGGATAATCCTATATAGTATAATTTTTATTCTGGTAATAGCGAAAGGATTAATCGCGGGATAAAAAAATTATGGTTTAATTTTAAAAAATTTTATCCCTTATTTTTTGCGAAAGCGTAAACCCTTGCGATAAGCAAAAGCCTAAAAGGCCGCCGCGCCACCACCGTTATTTTCTTTAAAAGCTTTGCCTTGGCCACCCTTTCGATTATAAACGCTAAAAAAACCAGACCCTTATACCGGTTATATAAAAGGCCTAATTAGGCCGGGAATATTTTTAACCCCTAAATTTAAAACATTTATAATCTTTAAAAAATTAGGGCCGTTAAAAATAATTTTAAAATAATCCTTCCAATATTTAATATTTTACTCCTATACCGTATTATTAAATAATTTCTTAATACGGAACTTTTTATAAGGGGTATAATTATTATAAAAAGGATCGGAGTTTAAAATTAATATATATATTTTTAAGGCTTTTATTTTCGGTTATATAAACCTTATTAAACCAAAGGTAATTATTATATTTATTCCCGGTATACCTAAAAACGGAAATATATTTGAAAAAAAGGAATATATAATAAATAAAAATATTAGGCTTTTAACTTTAAAAATAATTCGCCCACCTAAAGGTATAATACTTATAAGGGTTTTTATTTATTATACTTTTAAGTTATACGGCCAATACTTATTAATAATAAAAGTAAAGGGAGAAATATAAACCATTTATAATTTATCCTAGGAAACCTTTATATAGGATAGGAATAATAATAGGCCGATTAACCCTTTTATATAATACAGGGGCCAGGCTGGTAATTTTAAAAAGGGTTTTAAATATATCCAGGTTAATATATATGGTTATATAAATATAATTTAAAAAAGGGTCTTTAAATAGGCCAAATTGGAAATAACGAAGGATATTTTAAAAAAATAATAATAATTAATCCTGCTTAGCCTTAGGAGATAAGAATGGAAAGGGTGCGAAGGTGGAATAAACCTTATAAACGAAATTAAAAACCGGCTTAAACCGGGTCCTTTTAATAAGGCTCGAAAACAGCCTTAACGGAAGGATACCAAATTAAAAAGCCTAAACGGTATTATACTTAAAAGGCATTTTAACTTTAAAAACCATAATCGTGCGCTGGGGTGGTTAATTTAAAGGGATTAAACTAAAGGAAAAGGTAAAAAAAAACCTCCTAAATAAACCCTGGGAAAAAAGGCCCGGGCTGGTTTATTATATAAGATTAAATTAATAAAAGGTATAAGGCGATAAGGGGGATAAAGGGAGCCGAGCAAAGCCGTTAGAATTAATGGTTAGGTTTTAAAGCACCCGATCGATACGGCCTTACGGCCTAACCGGCGAAGAAAAAAGAATAGGAATAATTACCAGGGAAATTAAAATTAAATAACCTTATATAAAATTAATAATTTGGGAAAAATATACCTGGAAAAGGGCTTCGGGTAATAATAAAAGTGGTGTTAATTAAAAGGGCCGCCTAATTATAAGTAAAATATTTAATAATCCAAGTGCGGCTTTTTATAATATAAACCCCGGGCCTTTTTATAAAAAAAGGGGGAGTATAAAAATAAGGGAAAGCGAAAATTATATAATAAAGTGTAAGAAAAAAAGAAGGCTGGCTTATAAGTACAGCAGATTTGGAAAAATTAAAAGGCCTATTGGCCGCTGGTAAATGCCGAATAAAAGTTAAAAAATTAAAAAGCCCTTTATAAATTTCCTTATTATTACTTTGGTTTAAATAGGATATATTATAAAAGGATTAAGGAGTAGATTAAAAAAAGGGGGTAATAAAGGGAGCAAATGTTTAAGGGAAAAAGGGCTTAAAGAAAGGGAAAAAAGCGAGGAATATATAAAAAAAAAAGTATTATAGGGAGAAAAAAGGCACCGATAAAAAGTATATAGGAAAAAGGATTATTAAAAGTATAGGAGGAAAAAAAGGGAAAGAAATTAGGCCAAAAATATTTATATAATTATTCGATTAAAAATGGGAGGCCCGTTAATAATTATAAAAATTATAAGAATTATAAGGGTAATAGGGTAAAAAAGTAATAATAAAAACGCTTAAGGAAATACCTATTTATTTAAAAAAAATACCACCGTTTACCTAAAACCCGCCAATATATTTAAGCCTTATAGGTATAAATACCCCCTTTTTTCCCCCCATATTTCCTCGATTTTTTTTAACTATACCATTTTTCAATCTTAAATCTTTATAATATAATCCTGCTTAATTTATTTTCTATTTTAATTTAACTCCTTATTTTTAAATTCCTTTACCCTTTAAAAGCTTATATTACCTTTAATTTAACCCCCGGCATTTAATACCTCTTTAACCCTTTTAACTTAAAAACTTTAATTTAAGTATACCTTTTATTTTTTATTTTTATTTAATAAAGTAAAAAAGCCCTAAATAGTATTATTTTAATAATAAGAGATTATACCTTTAAAGGGTTAAGGTTAAAAAATAAAACCAACGCTTAAATGCTTAAATATTAATCGGAGTTTTCGTTTAAATTATTCCGAAAAGTGATTTTTTGTATAAAAGCCCTTATTAAACCTTAACGCTTATATAAAAACCAGGCCCGTTAAAAAGGGCCAATCCCCTTATATATTTTATATATAAATAATTTAAAGTTTAAAAAAATTACCCAAAGAAATATAAGCCTAATTATTAGGGATATACTTAACCCTATTAACCGTTATAAAAACGACCGCTTCCGCTAACGGCTCCGAAGGCCCATTACCACTAAAGCGTTTTTTATAAATATTTAGGCATATATATATAATATTATTAAATTATTAAAATACGATTAATTTTTTTTTTATTAATAATTAATTACCTATAAGAATTACCTCGAAATATATAACGGGGTAAATAATATTAAGTTTACGATTACGGATTTTAAACCTTTAAAGGGGCCTAAAAATATACCAATTATTAAAAATTAGGCGGCCCTTATAATTCCCTTATAATACCCGTTTTTTAAAAATTATAATTTATTTAATATAATAAAGGTAAGGGTTAATCTTATAATAAAAGGATAAAAAAACCCGCGAATAATTTTTATCCAAAATTATTTAAAGGATATAATGCTTATTATATTTATATTAAAAAATATAGGAGAGGATTTTAAAAAGTATATATGGGAGGTTTATATAAGGTTTTCGGCGATATTTTAAAATAAAACCAATAAGGGTATATTTAAAAAGTACGGCCTCCGGCCTAAGGTCCTTTTTATAATAATTATTTTTATATAAATTAGCCCCTTTTATTAATTTTAATACCTTGCAATATTAAAAATGCTTAGGATTATAATTTATAAGCAGAAAATAATATAAATTTATACGCGAATAAAAAGGGAGGTTTACGCTAATAAAAAGGCCTTTATATTTTAAAAATTAAAGGATAATGGAAAAAGGTTATGGTACCGCCTTCGAAAGTTAAAATTAGGTATGGGGGGAGAAGGGAAAAGGAATTATATATTATATTCCTTCGGGCCACCGCCTAATAATTATATAAGGCATTTTATAAATTAGGTAAAGGTATTTTATATAAATTACTTAAGGTTTATAATAGGCCTTAATTTATTAAAAAACCTTTTTAAAATAGGGTGGCTATAAGGGGAAATTAGTATTATTATTTAATACGAGATTTTTTTACGTATAATAATGGGAGGTAATAATCCCCAGAGTTATTTAATTAATAATAAAAAATGGTAAAGCCTAAATACGAATATAAATATTACCGGGATATATTTTTATATATTTAATATTCGTATAGGCCTTAGGCCTTTTTTAATATGCCTTAAGCTCCTTAATATTAGGGTAAATTTTACAATTTATAAAAAGGTAAACCCGTTTAATTTTTATACGGAAAACCAAAAGAATATAATAAAGTTAAAATCGGGGAATAATATGGATTCGGACTTTATTTATATAATTAATCCTATATACCGAAGGCGAAAGGGCCAGGTGGCCTTGGAAAAAAAAGGGGGTAATAACCGCCCTTATAAATCTTTTAAGGGAAAATATATATTACCGGGATAAAAGCCTAATTTATTAAAGTTATTTAAATTATTATTACGTACCCCTTTTCTTTTTTCTTTACCCTTCGCACGCTTTATTATACGCGTATCCCCCGTTAATTATTAATCGCTATTTTTATTCCCACCTTTAAAAATAGCCTTATTTTCCCCACGCGTAGTTTTTACCCCTAAACGATTACCATAATTTTAATTCCCCTTATATATTAATTAACGCTGGTGGGTATATAAAGAATAATATAAGCCGCTTTTTAATATTAAGGTGAATAATAATTTCGAAGTATTTAAAAAGGAGATTATTAAAAAGCCTTTACGCCGTTTATTAATGAAAAAAAGGGCCTATCGGCCAAAAAACCCCAGGTTTTATTTTATTTAATATTATTTACCCCGTCCCGGTTTTAATATATAGCCTACCTATACCGAAAACTTCCCGGGATAGGCTACCATTAAAAGAAATATTAAACGAAAGGTTGTAAAAAAGGAGAAAAGGAAGAAAGCTTAAAAAAGGAAGGCGGCGAAAGCGAAAAATACGGCTTATAATATTAAGTATAGCCAGCGCCGCCGATTTAAGAGGATTAGGAGGGCTCCTTAAGCTTAATTAGCTCCTAATTATATAAAAAGGGGGGATAAATATTTTATTTTTTATTTTATAAATCGTTCGGAATAAAGTTTAAATACCACCAATTAAAATAAACCCTCCGGGGAAAATAAAGGTTAGGGTATAATAAAATTTATAAAAATAAAACTGTATAATTCTGTTTAATTATAATAAAATAAAAAAGGGAATTTATAATTATTATATAAAAATAATTAGTAATATACGAAGGGCGAGGAAGCGGATAAATTGGTAATATTAATAGGAGCCAAAAAACTTTTTTTAAAGTTTTTCGGACCGCGGGGCGCGGTTTTTTATTATAGGTTGGTAAAATATAATGGTATTGGAGGTATTTCCCGCTGTATTTATATTAAAGACCGGCGCCCGGCGCGATTGCTTAAATAATTAATTTAAAGCCCTAAAATAATCCTGTACAGGATTATATAAAAAGCCAAAAGGATCCCCGAAATTTATGGGACTTTTAGGAGGGTAATAAACCATGGCGGCAGAAATTTAATTATAAAAATACAATTATTATTTAATATATTATATTTTCCCCTAAATATTATATTATTGTTTAGGAATAATCCTGTATAGGATTATTTTATATTTTTTAAAGTATTACCGCTTCTAAATAGGTAATTGGAGGTTTAACCAAACTAAACAGCTTGGTTTTAAACACCGACCATGCAGCGAGGTTATCAGACCTACACCCCGCTACACTCCTTAACGGGGTATCGGCAGGGTTTCGCTTACCTGCCTGGTATTTAATCTTAAAATTAAAAGGGGCCAAATATATATACCAATATATTTAACGGCCATTTAATTTTTATTAATTTATAAAGGTTTAGAGATTAAAATAATCCGAAAGGATTTTAATTAAAAACGCTAACCTTTCGAAATAATATCGCTAATATTTAAACGATAAAATAATGGCGAATAGTTTTTTATTAAAAGTATTATAATTCAGCTTAGCTCCTTTAAATTTAATAAATCAGAAAACAATAAGGTGGTATATACCTTTTTTATTTGATTATAATAAAATGGCTATTTAGGCCTAATTTAAGGCATCGGTTTTAACCCGTATAAGTAATTAGGGGTTAAAATAATAAAGCAGGGGAATATTTTAAAATATATTAATAAACTGGTAAAACGCCTCCTTTTTTAAAGCGTTTAATTTAATAAACCCTGGTTTTTTCCCATTTATATTACCTTTTAATAAATTAATAAAGGGAGCCATAATATTAAAATACTTATAAATAAACCTTTAATAAAAATTGCAAAATTTTAAAAATATTTATATAGTATAATAGGTTTACGGGAGTGGTTATTTAATAATGGTAAGGGTACGCTTAAGGTTTATTAAAATCCCCTAAAATAATAAAATAAAACCTAAAAATTTAATTTTTTTTATATAAAAAAAACATTTCGACGGTTTCGCGTATAATTATATAATATATAACCGTTTTAAAACGGCTTAAATATGCTTGGTATATATATTACGATCGGAGGAAAAAATTAGAATATTATTTAAATAAATAATATAAAAATTATCGATTAATTTTTATAGGGTATTATAAATATAATTTTAAAAAATAATAGGGGTATTAATAAGGCCAAATAGTATAACCAGGTATTTATAATAACCGTATTAAAAACGGAACGTTATTCTTTACTCCTTTTCCTTTTTAATATAAATTTAATAATATATATTTTTAATATCGATTTTAATAAAAGATTATACTTTATTAATTCGGTCCAGAATTTCCGTTATTAAAAGAAGGGGGTAATAATTCTTTACCGTTATTTTATTAAAACCCCTATAATTTATATAAAGCCTTAAATTTCCGTTTAATTTTAGAATAAATAAAATCGGGGCTTTTAATGGGAATAATAATAAATATATAAATCCTTTGGTTAGGCATTTATTTAAATAGGCTTGTAGGGCTACCAATTCTTTTTGGGAAAATGGGTAAATAGGTTTATAGGAAGGTATAGATTTAAGAAAAAAAGGGATAGTATAATCCGCGCTATTATATAATAAAAGGGCACCATTTACGGGGTTTTCGAATATATTTTAAAACGCCTGGAATTCGCTTAGGATTTTCTAAGGGTACACCGTATTATTACTTTTCTTTTCCTCCTTAAAAAATAGCTCGGATGGCGTTTATATAAGGGAAAATATATGGGCCTTATTTTTATAAACTTTTATAAATTTATAAACGGATAAAATGGAAATATATATAAGGTTAATGGTAAAAAACCAGCGTTTTATTAACGGATTAAGGGCGATTTTTTCCCGTATTATTACCGCCATTAATAATAATATAAAAGAATTATTATCCTTATTTTTTACCGTAATATATAAAATAATAAAGGTGCGAAAATTTCCCCGATTATTTATTATATAAAATAAAACCTCGAATATACCTTAGGGTATTGCCTTTATTCCGTTAAATATATTTAATTATAACGGAACCATTAATACCTTTTTAAATTTATATTTTATTATAAATAATAAATTAATAATATTAATTTTCGCGCCTATATTTAAATTAATTAAAATAAAGGTTGCGGATTTAAAAATTAAGGGGATAAAAATAGCGGAAATAAAAAAATAAAATAATACCTTTATAAAAGTAAAAAGTAATATAAAAATAAAAATACCTATATTATTTCTTTATTTCCCGATTATTCCGCCTTAAAATCGCTTTTTTTTCTTTTACTTTTCGCCTGGCCGGCCGTTCCTTTTTTTACGGCGGCTTATATTTATCCCGGGGTTTAAGTATAGCCGGGAAAAAAGTGGTATTTTAAATTATATCGGAAATATTTAAATAATTTACCGGTTTTATAATTAGGCGGGTTTTTCTTTTTTTTTTCCTTTTAATTAATACCCTTTTTATTATAATATGGTGGCGTAAACCCGGTTTAATTTCCCCCTTTTTTTCGGGAGTATTTTCCCTTTAAATCTTATTAGGATTTCGTTAATACCTCGCCCTTTTTTCCCTGGGTTCTCGCTCCCTTTAACCTTAATATATAAAATCGGTTATATAATATTTAGGCTAAATTAATTATATTAATTTATATAATAAGTTTAAGGTTACCGTATATATTAATATTATTAATAAAGGCTGGTATTAATTTAATATAAAATACTCGAGCTTTTATTTTTTTATTAATATTTTTAAACTAATTTTCCAGGGATAAAAAATAATGGTGGAATTTTTATAAGGATTAGGCTTTTCTTTAACGCGTGTTTTTTAATAATTATTAAAAGGTATAATCCTTTTTTTATACATTTTTAAATTAAATTTTAATTTAAATATAAAACGCCGTTTAATTATTTTCACTTTATTCCCTTAATATTTTACTTTTAAAGGCGTTTAGGAATATTTACCAATATTAATATAAATCCGGCGCCATATAATTAAATATAAAAAGGATTTTTTTATAATCCTTATAATATTTCTTATAATTTTTATCGAAAACGCATTAAAGGTCTATTTTTTAAATATTATATTAATAAAAGGTAATAATAATTAAAAGGGTAATAATATTAATAATTTTAATATTAAGTCCTTTATTATTCGATAATAAATCGCTTCGTTTTCGATAATATTTTACCCGTAGGTGGCTTTTTTTAAATTTAACCAATTCCGTTTCCAGGGCTTATTATTTGTGTTTTAAATTTTAAATATATTTAAATTAAGTAATATATTTAATATAATACTATTTAAAAGTATAAAAATTAGGATCTTCCTTTTTTCGAGGTATTTCCTTTTTATTATTATTATTTAAAATAAAGTGGTTATATAATAACGGAGCGGGGGCGTTTCGTTAAGGTTAATACGCGAATTCGTTTTCGTTTTTATTATAAAAATTCGATTGTCCGTTTTTTATTTTTAATATTTTAAATAACCAGAGAAAAAAAAATAAGAATTATAATAGGGTTTATAGGTTTACCCTATGGGAAGGTTAGGCAAGGTGCAAAAGGTTAAAATAAATAAAATAATAATAAATATATTATAGCCAGTTTTTTTAAAAGCTTATTTTTAAGAAGAAAAAAAGGAGCCGAGTTTTTTTATTTTTGCATTCCCTGGGGGGATCGCTTTTATTACACTAAAAGATCCTTAGCGTTCTATCCCAGGAAGGTCTTCCGTACCAGTCCCGGGTAGGTCCCGGGTAGGTCGACGTTTTTTACACTTATACTGGTTATTATATTATATTATTACGGACCATAATTCCTAAAGCTCGATGTCCTTAAATGACGGGTTTAGGAAGGCCCCTATATTATATATGGCCGCCGGTAATTAATTATTTTAAACCAACTAAAAATTACGGCCGGTAAGGCGTTTATTTCCCTTCCCCTTCGGTATATTTTAATCCCGCCGTAATAATATATCGGGCGCTAGGGATAATCGGCCGGGGCGGAATTTTAATTAAAAATAATACCGATATATTTACTTTTATTAACGGACCTGGTATTTTAATAAATACCTTTTAATTATAAAATACCGTAAATTATTATAATTTAAATATATTCGGAATACGCCGGCCATATTATAAAATTTTATATTTTATACCTTTATACTTTTTATTATAACCAGAAATTCCTTATTATAAATATCGTAATTATATTCGGCGGGTATTAATTATTAAAAGAAAAAGGCCACGGGGTGCAGCGTTCCCGTTTTATCTTATTAAAAAAGGCAAAAACCTATTGCCCACCCTAAATTATTAGTTTTTAAAACCGTTTCCGCCGCCGGGTCGAATTGCGCCAATACTGGGGGGGCCATAAACGCCCTTTTTAATTACTGGAACGCTTCGAATTCGATAAGGCCCCAATGAAACCCTTTTCCCTTTTTAAAAAGGGCGGAAAACGGGAGTTTTAAATTAAAACATTGGTCGATAAATTCCTTATAAAAGTTAGCGAAACCTAAAAAGCCGCGGACCCCTTTTACGATTATAAGCTCCTCCCATTTATATATGGCCCGTAATTTTTCCGGGTTGGCGCGTATCCCTTTTTTTATTATTATAATAAACCTAAGGTATATTATTTTTTTCGCTATAAAAACGCACTTAATTAGGTCTAATCGGAGGCCTATATTACGGAGCTTTTTTATAATTTAACGGACCTTTAATATATAGTCTCGCTTTATACCGTTTAAATAAACCAGCATATTATTTATATATACCGTATAAAATATATTAAAAAATTCGCGTAATATATTATTAATATATTATTAAAATAATACTCCCGTACCCTTAAGGCCGAACGGGGTTACCGCTTATTTATATAGGCCAAAATAAATTCCAAACGTTATTTTCCATTTATCCCCGTGGTAAATACGCAATTTATAATAGGCGGTTTTAAAATTTACCTTAATAAACCACCGCGCCCTGGCCAGGGTTCGTAATATTTTATAAATAAGGGGTAAAAAATAATAATTCTGGCGTATAACCGCATTTAACCCCTTATAATTATAATAAAAACGTAACCCGCCCCCCGGATTTTTAATAAAAAATACCGGGGCGCGTGCGGGAAAATTGCTGGCCCTTATATAGCCTTTATTAAATAATTCCGTTAAGGTCTTTTATAAAACCAGTAACCTTTCCCTTAATATAGCGTAAATTAAACCCTATAATATTTACGGGTTTTTTTCCTCGGTATTTTTTACCAACTTTATTACGTGGTTTGCGAAACCGCGGTGGGGTGGTAATGCCTATTTTTTATCGGGTTCGAATATATTTTCCAGCCCTTTTAATTTATCGGGTGGCCAAAATAGCTTAGCCATTAATACCTTTAATTATTTATTAATATTATATAGGAATATTGCGAATAATATTAGATCGCTCGTTTTTATTTTATACGTTATAATATATAAGGAAATAATATTAATTAACCGCATATCCATTAAAACGGCGCCCCTTAACCCTTTTTCTTTTATAAAAAGGTTTACCCTATTAATATAAATCCGCTTTTTTACCGCTTTATATACGACCGCTTTTTTTATATATTATAATTTATTTAATATTATTAGGTATAAAAAATTCGGGACGGGGTAATAAAAATAATACTAAAAATACCCGTTAATATTAATATTTATATATACCGCCTTTATTATTATAATTTTTTATTATACGGGTAATACGAATATATATATTAATACCCTAACGGGTACCGGAATACGTGGGAGGCGAAGTTTAATAATAAGGGAATTATAAATCGCGCCATAATATAGGCACCCATTATTAATAAAAAACGTCGGTAAAATAAATCCCATTTAAATAAACGTTTATTAAAAAGGGGGTATCGTTTATCCGTTTTATCCCTTTTATTATTTCGCTCCGCGTTAGCGGTTCCTAGGTACGCCTGCGCCCAGGAATTACCCTTTTAATTTATTTTCCCCCTTATCCTCGCTTAACGCCCCCGGGTAGGGTATTACGCCCACGGTATTAATCCGGACCTTTTTAATTAACTTAACCGGGGCTAATTTATATTTTAAAATAAAATAATTATTAAATTTATACCAAATATATTGGCCTTTTTTATACCGGCCCTTTATTTTAATTACGATTACCCATTTAACGCGGCGTGGTTTATTTTTTAATTTAAAATTCGTGGTATTTACCCTTAATATTAGGATATCCGGTTTTTTTTAAAAACGCGATTAGTATATTATTAATATATTGCTCTTTTTTTTATCCAGTACCGAGTTCAGGCGGAATATAATATCGGTAATTATATAAACCTATTGCTGGTAAAAATTAAAAAAATAAACCAATATTAATACCAGGCGGAGGCGTTAATATATCGCTTTATTTAATAATATAAGCTTAATGGAATTGTTTTATACGGCGCCCCCTGCGTTTACCAAAAATTGCTCGAATTAGGAGTGGAAAATTAGGAATAATTACCTTTCCCCTTAGTATAAGGAGTAAAGCTTTTTCGCCGTTTATTCGTAATTATTAAAATCCCCGAATACCGTTTTTAAATACGTAATAAATTGCGCGGGATTTTAGCCTATTAATTCGCCTTCGCTATAAAATATTATAATAAGGGCTTTTGGCTTATCCTCCAGGCAGGCATTAATACTATACTATAAAAATATATCGCCCCTAATAAGGTCCTGGTCCAGGATTAATTTACGTTTAATTTTAACCCGAAATACCTTTTATTTTACCTTATTATTATCGAATTTCGCCGGCCAGGGGAGCTGCCTCCGTTACGGAATTATTACGACCGGCGGATTATGGCTTATTAAGGCGGGCGGCGCTTAATACGCCGCCGAGATCCGGGTATTAAGGGCCGCGAATATTTAAATTAGGCGTCTTTTTATATTATTTAGCTCGGCGGCGAACTTGTTATTAACGGCCGCGAATGCCCGGGTTATTTTTTGGTGGATAAGTAGCGTTACCGCCTCGGGGAGGGTTTATTATATTTATCCGCCGGCGGAAGCCTGATTATTTTTATTCGGGTTATTATTTATAATAAAGGCGCTACGGGGTGGGTGCGGAATAAAGTATGGTAAGGGATTACCTAAAAATCGAATATATATAAAGGGCTAAGGTTACGTTAAGGAATAATGGTAAATGCCATAATAATATATATATTCGATTTACGGAAAAGGGGGGAGGAAGGAAAAAAGGGAGGAGGGATATAGAAAGGGGAGAGTGGTTTATGGGCAGCGTTTTATACGCATCAGTCCCGCGGCTAGCCCGCTGTGTACGTAGGTAGTGGTATAGGTGGGCCTATAACATTATTATTGGGATTTGGAATTGTACTTTTTTTATTATTCCTAAAAAAGGTACTTTCCCCGATTCCCGCTTTTCGTTCTTTAATTCTTTTATATTATATGGTTTTTTTAGCCGTAATATTATAATAATACGTTCGGTTAAATCGTTTTCTTTCTTCTAATTATTATTATAAAATATTACCATTCGGCGTTGGTCCTTACCTAAACTTTTTAATATATCGTTCCTAATATGGCCTTTTAAACCATCCTCCTTATCGCTTAATCCTATATAATCTTCTCCTAACTTATTATTCTATTTTAAATAGGGTTCCAATCTTTTTCAGATATTATTATTAATTTTTACCAATTTACTCCATTATCCGTTCTTTTAAATAAATTTCTTAACCCTATTGCTCCTAATTATACGCTTAAAGGAAGGGCTCCCTTTATAGGGTTTTTTAAACTATACCGTTTTTCCTTTATTCGAAAGCTTATAAATAATATAGGGTTTTATTTATTAAAGGTTTTACTTATCCTTTATACTCCTAACCCTTATAATTAATATCCATTATAATATTAAATCCCCTTTTTTTAATAGGATTTTTTTTATTTTTCCGCTATTCTTTTTATCCACGTATTTGGCCCTGGCTTCCTTATTCCGTTATAGAATTCGGGCTGCTTTCGCCAAATTCGTTTTTTTTCGTTTTATTACCCGGCTCCTTTCCGCCAAGAAATCCGCGTACGGTATATTACCTTTTTAAATAATTATTCTTTAAATAAGGAGCGCCATTTTAATAAGGGTAACCATCTTTTAACCGTATAATAATACGTATGGGGAGAATTTTATAATTTGGTTTATTATAGCTTTTTATATTATTAATACCCCTGGGTATATATTAATCTAATTACCGCCTAATTTTAATAATATATCCCTAATACTTAAATGGTGGTGTTTTATTCCCCCTTATAATTATAAACTATACGCCGATATTATAATTTTGGCCAGGCTTATTTGCTTTATAAGCTTATTTAAAAACCCTCGGTTTTTCGGTTTTTTATTAATTACCAATTTCCCATATATCCCATACTTATAAATTATATTTTATTAAACGAAGTTAATTATTTATTCTACGGTGGTTTTTTATAATGGTCGCCCTTTAATCTATTCTATTAAATTATATTTGGCCTATATAATATAAATATACCCTTTTTTTAATAGTATTTAAAAAATATTAAGCGAAATTTTAAAAAAAGGGGTTAAAATAGGATTAAAGATTTTTAGCGGTATTTTAAGCCTTTAAGGGTTTCGTTTTTGGCAGATTGGGCAGGTTTTTAATACCTTCTGTATTTATTTTTATTATCCTTTTTAATAATAATGTTAAACGATAAAATTAAATATAGCGTTCCGTTCTTTATACCCTGCGTAAATATAATTATTTTAAATAATATATTTCCGGGTTTAATTATTATTAATCACCAATTATAATTATAATTTACCCTTGAGGTTTTACGCCAAAATTTCTAATCCCTTATTAGGTAATTTAAAGCCTTTTTTTTTTAATAAAGGAATAATTTATAAAAAATATTGCTCGGTTTTTTTAGGGTAATAAGGAAATATACTATTTTTTGGGATTTATCGCTTTATATTTCTCCTCCCAAAATTTTAATATTCCTCCAGTCCTATATAACCCTAAGTATATATAATTATATATTAATAAAATTTTTAATATTTTCCTTTAATTTATTATTTTCCTTATTTAAAGGTCCTGGGGGCTTTTATAATAACGCATTTACCATAATGTTTTTATTTCCTAATATATATTTTATATTAAAATTAAATTACCATATTTATACGATTTATTTAATAATAAGTATTCCGGGTAGATTAGTAGTATTATTATTAAATTAATATATTATATTAACCGTATTTATCCTAAGGGTAAAATGCGCGCCGTATAAGTAATTTTATAATCGCTTTAAAATTATAAATAGCCCCTTATATTTTAATTTGGCCGAATAATATATTCCTTCGGCTTTTTTTTAATAACCGGACTTATACTTTGCCATTAAAACCTTCCCTTTTTTCTTTTAACCGATTTATACTCCCTATCCGGTTTTTAATACATTTATTTTAATAATAATACGCCTTACCTTTGGGGAATAATTAATTTTAATTAAAACTGGGGGCAATATTAAGGTTTATTTAAGGATTTTTATTATTTTTATATATTTTTTCTCCCAAATAAACTGCGCCCTTATACGGGTAAATTCGTATAGGGGTTTAATAATATAAATAAAGTCCTTAATAAATATTCGGTAAAAAACCACCATATTAATAAATCTTTTAATATCCGATATATTTTTAAAAACCGTTCATTTTTTAATTTTTATAATTTTGGCCTGTTTAGGATTACGGCTATTCGTTCCGTATATAAAACCTATTATTATGGCTAATTTTTAGCACCATTTAAATTTAATTATTAAGATTATGGTCCCGGCCAGTTTATTCCGTAATAATATTTAATTTAAATTTTTAATATATTCGGCCATATATTACCGTACCCCTGGGTAGATTTCTCGCCTATCGTATATAATAATAGGACCTTTAACCGTAGTATTATTAATAAGTATTTTATATATTATTGGAATAAAACCTAAAAGAATAATAAAAATAATCCTATAAAATTAAGCAATATTATTTATTTTTCTTTACGGAAGCGTGGTTATTTTAAATAGGCCGGCGAATCTTATAAAGGTAATAAAATCTCGGGATTTTAAATTAAGCATTATTTAATCGTATTCGGACTAGAAATCCAGAAATAAAATAAACTAGTAATAGGCTATATTTTTTATAAATTTATCGGTAATTGGAGGTATAAAAGTATTACGAATTATAACCGAATTAAGCCTTTCCGCTGAATTAATAAAGCGGTACTTTTTCTTTTTCTTTTTAATTAAAAACCAGGGGTTACGGTACACCGTTTAATTTAGCTTAATTACCCCCTTTTTTTTTCGCTTTTCGAGCATTTCGATTATTACCATTATTAATACCTTAGGGATAGGAATACTTTTAACCTACCACCCTATATAAAATACCGTATTAATCTTTTGGGAAGGGGTTATATTAAAGTTAATTTTACCTAAATATTTTTAAAATTATACCAATACTTATTTTTTATTTATAAGTATATTTATAAATATCCTTTATTTTTCCCCTTATAATTCCCCGAGGGATTTTAAAATCTTATTCCTTTTTTTTAATATAAACCTAATACCGCTGCACCTTGCCTTATATAATCGTGGGTAAACGTATTCGCTTTATTTAATATTATTACGATTTATTTCCGATAATTTATTTTTTTCCTATTTTTTTTTATACCAGTCCGGGTTTACGGGGACCGTTTTATATTTTATTCGAATATCCACGGGCTTTATTTTATCCGCCATACGTTTATATATAATAAAAATATTAATAATATTGGTATTATCGAGGGGAAATACCTCCTGGGCTTTGCTAATGCTTAAAATCTTATTAATAATAAAATCTCGTATGTTTTTATTATTATTTTATAACTTCCGATCGTTACCCTTATAATACTTTTTTGGGAAAACGTTTAACCTTTTCCTGGCAGCTTTTCTTTTATAATTAAGGTTCCGTGGGTAATTATAAGGCTTTTTATACCCTTACCCCTTTAATTAATAAAGGGTAATCTTTATATTTAATTCTCCGGTTTAAATTTTTCCATTTAAAAGGTTCTTTCCTTTTTACGGCCCATTAATATACCCCTTTATAGGCATATCCTTTTTAAACTTTTTTATAAGGCGCTTAATTTCCTTTATAAAGAATTAAACTATTATTTCTTTATTATTTAAATTTAAAACTTTTATTATATAAGCAGGGATTTTAATTCTACCAGTACGGGGTTTCCCTAATCCTATACTGGTTTCTTTTTTTTTATTAATCGAATTATAAGGGCTTTTTGCATTTTTTTAAAAACCTTTATTCCCTGGGGATAAATATTACGGAGTATTTTTCTATATTTCTTTTAGGGTTAGGTTTATAATAATAATAATATAATTGCTCCCTTTTATTTCGAGCTCCCCGATTAATATATTGCGCTTTTTATTATAGCGCTATTTCTACCCCATTACCATAATAAAAGGTATTCCTAATATTATTTTTAGCGCCCCTTTTTAATCTTCTTTTAATATAAAAGAATTCTGCGCAATACGTTTAAGTTTTAAAAAAACGTGCACCCATTATTATATAATTAAGGCTAAATTAATCTTTTAATTATTATAGCCGGAAAATATAATTCGCGCCTGGTAAGCCTTAAAACCGTATTCCTAGGCATAGGTTCGTTTTAAAATATTGGCTTTCGCGCTTATATTTATAATAGCCTTGGCCAGCCTATTTTTTGGCCCTCCTATACGTATTAATAAATACGGGCTCGGGTAAAGGAAAAAGGGGATTATTAAAGGGATTAATACCAATGGGTTGGGAATATTAATTAAATAAAAAACTACCTTTTTTTTCTTTAGTATTGCCGCTTTTAGGCCGCCTAATAGGCTTATAAATAAGACTTTAAAGTTTATATGCTTGTATTATTAATATGGTTAAATATATATAAGGTTCGTAAACTTTAATTCCTCCGGGGGTATATTATTAATAAAACGTACCTTTATTTTAATTATTTGGTAAATATGAGGCTTATTTAAAATTACCTATCGGTATCCCTTTGGCTTTTTACCCTTATAAATAACTTTATTAATAATTTCCTCCACCCTCGTTTTACCTGCCAATTTTTCCTGTAAAATTATCCTTATAAATTATAATACTTATAATACCTCCGTAATTATTAATTTATAAGGCCTTTTTATAATTTTTACGAATTATTCTTTTATTATCTTTTAAAAAATTAGGTCCGTAAACTTTAGGGGGTCCTTATGCTTATTACCTCAGGGCGCCTTTTCTTCCTCCTATATACTGCGTTCCATCTTTTCCTTTATCGCGCTTAATACTTTTTTATGGCCAGAATCCTTCTCCTTTTATTTGGCGCTTTTTTTTTCCCTAATCGCTTTAACCTTATTTTCCACTTTTACTCTTTTTAGGGGCCTGCCTTATTTTCTCTTAATTCCTTCCTAATTATAATTAAAAACCGTTTACGTTATTTTATTATAAACGTTAATAATAAGGGCTTCCGTTATTATTTCCGCTTTTATATTCTCCCAGCTTTTTTATAAATATTTTTTAACCATTATTACCTTACCTTTTATTATAATAAATGGTTAATTATATTAAATATTATTATTTTTAAATATTTTATAAACCTTATTAATTAGGTTTATTTATAACTGGTGTATTTAAGGTACCTGGTTTTTTTTATTAATTAGGCCAGGCGTATTTTTTAAAAACCAGGGATTTTTTATAATTATATTTTAGGCCTTTTATACCCGATTATACCAATCCTTAGGCACCTTTTTTTATTTATAATACCGTAGGAATATTATTTTTATTAATATTTTTTCCGTAATTATATTATTAAACGTTTTAATAGGCCAGGTATTATATTCGCTTTTTTCGAAATCCCATCCTGGTATTTAATAAAAAGGGTGGCTATAAAGGATTTCATTAATTCGATCTTAAATATCCTATAAATAATTATATATTATATAATTATTTCCTAAATATTAATAATATTTTATTACCTTAATTTAATATTAGGGCCTTTTATTAAAACTGGTTATTAATATAAAAAATGCTTATACTTTTAAAATCTTTAAAGGGGTTATATTAATTTTTTAAGGAAATTCGGCCTAAATATAATAAAATCACCGTGTATAATTCCGTTTAATTTAATAAATTTAATTAGGATTATACTTATAATGCTTTTTATATTAAGGCTTATTTTCCCTAATTTTATTATTATCCAATACCAGTTTTAATTTTTCGCCTAATTTTTGGTTTAATAACGCATATATATTAACCACGCTTAAAATACTTAACTTTTTAATTAGGTTTTATTTAATTATTCTGGGTAAAATTAATCGGTTAATAAATACTTTATTATTTTCTTATAATCGGAGCGCGGGCGGTAAATCGCGGGGGTCGGTTTAATTCCTTTAGGCTATTTTGGTTAAATCGTATTAATTGGTTTATTAAAACTGGGGGTTAATAAGGTTACGCGTGGCTTCCTTAGCGCGGGCGGTGGTCCCTCTTTTTTCCTATTAGAATTTATTTCCGAACAGCTTTATCGTCTTTTTACGCTAATCCAGGAACGCTTTAAGCTTTTAAAGGAATTCCTTATGGGTTTTAAGGCATAGGTCGTTATTTATAATCCCTATAAAATTATATAATTAAGCTTATAATATATTATCGAAACCGTTTAGGAACGCGTTTAATAAAATAATATTATTAATATAACCCGTAAGGTTCTTTTTATATTAAGCGAGCCGGCGTTTCCACCCCGTAATATATAACCATTATTAATTAATGTTTTTTATAGGCCAGTTTTAATAAGCAAACCGCTCCAGGTCTGCCATATTACGGCCTTCCTGGAAGGTATCCCCATTTACGAATTCCGTTTTTAAGGCCTTTTTCGCTTTAATCCATATTTTTCCTATGGTAAATAATTCGACTGGTTCGGTATAGGTATTAATATAATATTATATAATATAATTTATTTTTTATATATTATTTATAAATACTGTTTATTTAAATATTAAATTTAATTAATATATATATTAAAAAATATTATTTCCCCTAAATATTACGCTCCCTTATATACCAAAAAGCGATAACGGTAATCGGACCACGGTATATTAATTTATTTTATATAAATTATATTAATTAATATTAAATATTATTTTTATAAACTGGCCGGGAAATAATATTTATTTTATCCCTTAAAATATTAAAAAAACGTTTATATTATATTTTACCCGGGGTATTGGCGTAATAAAAGTTTTTAATAACGGGATTTTAAATAAAAAAGGATTAAAAGGCGATCGCTCGGCTTTTTATTTACGTGGTAAGGTTTAAACTTTATTAACGCTTTCGGGTATTTCCGCTTTCGAAAATCGTTTTTAGGCCTAAGGTTTATTTATAAGGCGTTTTTTACCTTTCTTTACCGTAATAATATTCTGGTAAAAAAGCCTTTACCGCGCCTTATTTTAAAAATATAATATAATAAATTTAAATGGTGGAATAATTTTTTAAGAAATAAAATAATTTATAAAAAATGGAAAAAATTATAAGAGTTAGGATTTAAACAGGTTTTTAAGGGGTAATGCAGTATAGGATTATTTTTCCTTAACCCTAGGCTTAAAAATTATAAATAGTCCCTTAAAATTAAAAATAATAATGGTGGTAATACTTTTTAGGCCTTTTAAGCATAATTATAGGATTTTTATAATTTAAAATAAAAAACCTATATAATCTTTTTAATAATTACCTTTCCATTTTTCAGGTATTAATATTATCCTTCCGAGGCCCTAATAAATCTTATCCCTCGCGTCCCGCGCCTTATATTAAAAGATTTTAAGCTTTATAAGTACACCGCTTTACCGTTTTTTTTAATCACCTTACCCCTTATTATTAATTAATCCGCTCCTGGTAATTATTAATTTGCCGGCCTTTTATAAGGCCGGGCGTAATATTGGCTAGCTTATTTAAATTAAAAAACCTCGCCTTACCTTCCCCTAAACTCTAAACCTTTCACAATTTCCTTACCGTATATTTATCCCCCCCTTTGGCCGCTTTCTTACGTAAAAAAGATTGGGCGCCCTCGGTGGGGGTGGGGAATTAATTATGGTTCTATAGGTGGAAGCCTAAAAGTCTGGCGTTTATAATTTATAAATTATTATAATCGCTATATTTTCCTTTAATTATAGTCCGATTATAATAAAGCGTAAAACCCTTAAACTTTTCCTAAATAAATTTGGTTCTTATAATCTTTTTTTCCTTTTTTCTGGTAAGGCCTATATAAAATTACCCTTATACTAGATTGCTTAAAAGGGGATCGACCTTAGCTTAAACGGGCGATTTATATTTTTTCAAGCCCTTTAGGGAATACTTCCCCTGGTATTCGTTGGATCGGGCACGGGGTTTAATATTAATAATAAAAAATAAAACTTAATTTAGGAAACGGTGGGGGGGGGGGTTGGGCCTTTATTCGAAAAACGACTTAATAATTATAAAAAATGGTATTCATTTTCCCTTATATTTTAAAACGCTTGGTGGTTTTAATCCTTTCTTTTTTTTTTATCCTTTAAGGAGCGGCAAAGGTACCTTATAATTCCTATTTTTTGCTTACGGGGTTTTAGCCGGGATTATACGAATCGTTCTTCCGCCACGTAGCTTTTAGGATCCTTCGTAACCGTAATAAACCCCTATAAACCAAGCCCGGTTATTATATATTTCCTCCTGCCTATAAATAAAATACTAATATTATTTAATTTTACCTGCTTTTTCCCAGATTAATTTAAAATACCTCCGTAATTTTTACCTTAATATTATTATCCCTTTAACCGGAATCATATAAATTATCCCTCCGCCATATAATTTTTGGGATTTCTTTTATAATCGTAAATAGGATTATAATACGGGCCAGTTTAAGGGCGCCTTATTTAACCCCTAAGCTTTCGCGGTAACTTTAACCAGCCCTAATTATCCCTTTTCCTTAAAACTTTTTTTAATAATATAAGGGCACTTTTACTACTTTCCCCCTTATTTTAAGTTTAACCGGAATTGCGTAAATTACCCCTCCGTTATATAGCTTTTGGGATCCTTTATAACCGTAATACCCTCGGAGCTTAAATTAGGCTTATAAAAATATTCCTTCTATTTAAAAATAGGACTATAATCCTGCTTTTCTTTATACGCATTAATATTCTTAATAATCCCTTCCTTTATTCCTTTTATAACCGAGCAAATAAAGGCTTCCTTATTATATTACGCCTTAATTTTACGCCGGACTTCCGTAATATAATAGGGGTTTAATTATTTATTAGCCTTTATTATTTCGCTTATAAGGGTATAATAAGGGTATACAGCTCTGCTTAATACTTAAAACCTAATCCCTTTTTGGCCTTCCCACCGCGATTATATACGTATTTTTAACCGGCACCGGGCCTATTCCGAAATCGAATTCCCGTTATTTAGCTTTGGCCCTTATAAGTTTACAACATTACCAGGGTAATCCTATAATGCCGTAAAATTTCCGCATTATTTCTTTTTTTTAAGGATATATTCCCTGGTTTTTCCGTAATAATAAATCGTTTAAAGTATAAGTAATTTGTAAGGAACGTCGACCTACCCGGGACCTACCCGGGACTGGTACGGAAGACCTTCCTGGGATGGAACGCTAAGGAACTCTTAGCGTAATATAAGCAATCCCCCCAGGGGACGCAAAAATAAAGGAACTTAGCTTCTTTTCTTTTTCTTAAAAATAAGCTTTTAAGAAAATTAATTATAATATATTTATTATTATCCCATTTTTTTTAATCTTTTATACCTTGCCTAACCTTTTTATAAGGTAAATTTATAAACCCTATTATAATTCTTTTTTTTTTCCCCCTAATTACCCAAAATATTAAAAATAAAAAACGGACGATTAAATTCTTATAATAAAAATAAAAACGAATTCGCGCATTAACCCTAATAAAACGCCCCCGCTTTATTATTATATAACCATTTTATTTTAAATAATAATAATAAAAAGGAAATACCCCAAAAAAAGGGAAATCCTAATCTTTATACTTTCGAATAATACTATATTAAATATATTGCCTAATTTAAATATATTTAAAATTTAAAGTGTAAATAATAAACCTTAGAAGCGGAATTAATTAAAATCGGAAAAAACCAATTACGGGCGAAATATTATTAAAAATAAAGCGATTTATTATTAAATAATAAAGGACCTAATATTAAAATTATTAATATTATTACCCTTTTAATTATTACCACCTTCCGTTAATATAATATTTAAAAAATATATTTTTAACGCGTTTTTAATAAAAATTATAAGAAATATTATAAAAAGTATAAGAAAATCCTCCTTATATTTAATTATATGGCGCCGGATTTATGCTAATATTGGTAAATATTCTTAAACGGCCTTAAAAATAAAACGTTAAAAGAATAAAGCCAAAATGATTAAACGGTATTCCGTATTTAAATTAAAACTTAATTTAAGAATATAAAAAATAAGGATTATACCCTTTAACGATTATTAAAAAACGCGTATTAAAGGGAAGCCTAATCCTTATAAAAATTCCACCATTATTTTTTATCCCTGGAAAATTAGTTTAAAAATATTAATAAAAAAATAAAGGCTCGAATATTTTATATTAAATTAATACCAGCCCTTATTAATAATATTAATATATACGGTAATTTTAAACCTATTATATAAATTAATATAATTAATTTGGTTTAAATATTATATAACCGATTTTATATATTAAGGTTAAAAAAAGTGAAAACCCAGGCAAAAAAGGGCGAGGTATTAATAAAACCTTAGCGAAATTTAAAGGGAAAGTATTCCTAAAAAAAAGGGGGAAATTAAACCGGGTTTACGCCACCATATTATAATAAAAAGGGTATTAATTAAAAGGAAAAAAAAAAAAAAACCCCGCCTAATTATAAAACCGGTAAATTATTTAAATATTTTTAATATAATTTAAAATATTACCTTTTTCCCGGCTATACCTAAACCCCGGGATAAATATAAACCGCTATAAAAAAAGGGACGGCTGGCCAGGCAAAGGGTAAAAGAAAGAAAAGTAATTTTAAGGCGGAATAATCGGGAAATAAAGAAATAATATAGGTACCTTTATTTTTATATTATTTATTATTTTTATAAAAGTATTATTTTATTTTTTTATTTCTATTATTTTTATCCCCTTAATTTTTAAATCCGCAGCCTTTATTTTAATTAATTTAAATATAGGCGCGGAAATTAATATTATTAATTTATTATTTATAATAAAATATAAACTTAAAAAGGTATTAATGGTTTCGTTATAATTGAATATATTTAATAAAATAAAGGTAATACCTTAAGGTATATTCGAGGTTTTATTTTATATAATAAATAATTAAAGAAATTCCCGTACCTTTATTATTTTATATATTACGATGGAAAATAAGAATAATAATTCCCTTATATTATTATTAATGGCGGTAATAAAACGGGAAAGAATTACCCTTAATCCGCTAATAAAATACTGGTTTTTTATTATTAACCTTATATATATTTTTATTTTATCCGCTTATAAATTTATAAAAATTTATAAAAATAAGGCCTATATATTTTCCCTTATATAAATACCACCCGAGCTGTTTTTTGAAAAGGAAAAAAAAAATAATAATATAATATACCTTTAAAAAATCCTAAGCGAATTTTAGGCATTTTAAAATATATTCGAAAACCCCGTAAATGGTACCCTTTTATTATATAATAATACGGATTATACCATCCCTTTTTTTCCCAAATCCACACCTTTTTATAGGCCTATTTACCCATTTTCCTAAAAGGAATTGGCAGCCTTATAAGCTTATTTAAATAAATGCCTAACCAAAGGATTTATATATCCATTATTATCCCTATTAAAAGCCCCGATTTTATTTATTTTAAAATTAAACGGAAGTTTAAGGCTTTATATAAATTATAAGGGTTTTAATAAAATAACGGTAAAGAATCGCTACCCCTTTCCTTTAATAATAAAGATTTTAGACCGAATTAATAAAATATAATTTTTTATTAAAATTAATATTAAAAATATATATTATTAAATTTATATTAAGAAGGGAAAGGAATAGAAAATAATATTCCGTTTATAATACGGCCATTATAAATACCTGGTTATATTATTTAGCCTTACCAATACCCCTGCCACCTTTTAAAATTATATTTATAATACCCTAAAAAAATTAATCGATAATTTTTATATTACTTATTTAAATAATATTCTAATTTTTTCCTTTAATTATAATATATATATTAAATATATTTAAACCGTTTTAAAACGGTTATATATTATATAATTATACGCAAAGCCATTAAAATGCTTTTTTAATATAAAAGAAATTAAGTTTTTAGGCTTTATTATATTACCCCAGGGGATTTTAATAAACCTTAAACGTACCCTTAATATTATTAAATCGCCATTCCCGCGGACCTATTATAATATATAAATATTTTTAAGGTTTTATAATTTTTATCGGAGGTTTATTTATAAGTATTTTAATATTATAACTCCCCTTATTAATTTATTAAAAGATAATATAAATAGGAAAAAGCCAGGGTTTATTAAACTAAACGCTTTAAAAAAGGAGGCGTTTTATTAATTTATTAATATATTTTAAAATGCTCCCCTGCTTTATTATTTTAACCCCTAATTACTTATACGGGTTAAAACCGATGCCTTAAATTAGGCCCAAGCAGCCATTTTATTATAACCGGATAAGAAAGGTATATACCACCCTATTACTGTTTAATCTACTAAGTTTAAAGGAGCTAAACTAAATTATAACACTTTTAATAAAGAATTACTCGCCATTATTTTATCGTTTAAATACTGGTAATATTATTTCGAAAGATTAATATTCCCAATTAAAATCCTTTCGGATTATTTTAATCTTTAAACCTTTATAAATTAATAAAAATTAAATAACCGTTAAATATATTAGTATATATATTTGGCCCCCTTCGATTTTAAGATTAAGTATTAAATAAATAAGCGAAACCCTACCGATACCCTATTAAAAAGGCCTAATTATATTTTAAAAATTCCGGCAAAAGGTAATTTTTTTTTATTATTATAAAAAAAATGGTTAAAATATATAACCTTAGGGCCATATAACCTTAAAAATTAAATAAATTAATATTTAAATATTTTTAAACGGACCTTATAAAAAAATCTTAAAAAATGGCCCTGCCCCAGGTAATAATTAAAATTACCACGGTAAAGGAAAAATTATATTTATTTATAAGCAAAAACCTATATAATTATATTAAATAATTATAAAATATTAATTTAATATATATTAAAAAAATCGCCACCTTAATATTAAATAAACCTTAGGTTTTTAAAAACCCAGGCTAAAAAAGTCCAAATGGCCTTTTATTATTTAAAGGATATATAATTATTCCGATAAAATTTTTAATTCCGAGGGAATTTATATAACTTTATTATAATAATCCCTTAGCAAAATATTTTAATAAATTTAAAATAAATAAATTATTAAATTAAAAATATTTCTGGTTAAGGATAAATAAAAATGTGGCCAAATATATTAATAAATATAATATTTATCAAAAAATAAATATACCAAAATATTATTTTTATGGTATTATAATTTCCTTACTAATACCCCGGTATTTTATAAGCGAATTCTTTATAAATTTTATTATTGGTTTATTATTAATTATAAATGGCTTTAAAAAGGTGGACGTAATCCTTATAATAATATATAAATATATTAAGCTTGGAATTTTCTTACCCGTATATAATAATATTATAATTTCCGAATTAATATAATTATTTTATAGGGAGATTAAATTATAATACGGGGCCCTTAATGGTATTATTAATAATTAGGGACCTTTATTTATAAATAAGTTCTGGTTTAAATTATATTTTAATTTTAAAATTAAACACCGCTTATTAACGGCGTTTTACCCTTAAATTAATGGCTAAACGGAAAAGGTAAACCTGGTATTAGAATATTTCTTATATTATTATACCACCTAAAATTAATTAAACTGGGCGTCCCTATTATTATAAGCAAAATTTATATATAATAATATAAAATATTTTAATATATTTACCTTACCCTTTTAAATATTAATAGGGTATAATTTAAAATTTAAATATAAGGCCAAAAATAATCCTATTTTAAAAAGGGTACCCGTTATAAAAGCCAGGCTAAAAAACCTATATATAATAAGGGAAACGCTTAAAAAGTACCTTAAAAACGCCCAGTAATATTAAAAAAATACCTATAATAAACGTTACCAGCCAAAGTAATATAGGCGTGGCGATTTAATTAAATTTTTAGCCAAAAATATTTATTTTAAATTTCCATTATATAAACTGGCCCCAAGGTTTATCGGACCATTTAGAATTTTTAATACTATGGGATTATAGGCCTATTGCTTGGCCCTTTTTAACGAATATTTAAGGTTATATAATATTTTCCATATAAGCCTTTTAGAATTATAAAAAAACCGCTTAGGCGAGTAAAAAAACCCTTTCCCAATACCGGACCTTAAAAAGGATCCGAAATAATAAAAGATTAAATAAGTATTAAATAAGCGTAAATATTAGGGCGATTAATATTACCTGATTTATTAAATAGAATGGCCTTCGGAGTACGATTAATAAATCCCGGAGGAAAATATAATAAATATAATAAATATAATAATTAAGTTTAAAAAGTAAAAAGGCAGGAAAAGGAACCTAAGGGGATTTTAAAAGCGAAAAAAAAGCTTATTTTGGTAAATATAAAAATATTACCAGTATATTTTTAATTATACGTTTAAGTAATATAAGCCCCGAATATAAAGCACGTAATTATATATTAAACGGGAATATAAAAGCGCCGGCATTAATTATTAAATTAATAAGGAAAACCCCTCCGGCTTACCTTTATAAGCATTTATATACCATATATTATAATAATTAATAAAAATAAAAAATAAAAAAATTTATTAATAGGATTCGAACCCGGTTTTTTATTAAGGAAATATAATAATAATACCACCCTAATCTTTATAAAATAATAATAAAACTCCGGCCACTTTTAGGCCTTTAGTTTATTAAGGTAAGGTAATTTATATAATAAGGCCTTAATAATATTATCGGATATATATGCATTTTCCGCTATCTTATAAAGCCGCTTTATAAAATGGCATTTTATTATATAAAAGGCCGCAAAGCCCAAGTCTTTCGAAATAAAACGCGGTATTAATTAAAACTTTTAAACTTTACTATTAACCGTACCTTAATTATTCCAAAATTATTAATATACCGTTAGGGAAGCATTTTATTAGGGCGAAACTTATAATACCTAAGGAAAGTCGTTATATAAATTATATTAATAAAAAACGACGTTTAATTATTATAATTTAATAAATGGCGAAGTTTTAAAAAAAAAGAAAAAAGCAAGAGTATTAATATTATTCCTTTATTATTAATATTATATTAGGGTATTATTTACGGCAGCCCGGTTCTTTTTATTACCAGTAAGCTTATACTTAAAATAATATTACTGCTTATAATATAATAAAAGGGCCTAATAATTAAAAAACTTCTTATAAAGTTTTCGGAAATGGCCTAAATTAAATATAATCTCGCCCACCGCATTAGGATTGGCGGCGAGCTCCTTTTTATTAAAAGGGAAATGCTATTTTATTAAATTAATACCCGGTAAATATTAAAAAAACGCCTTAATTAATATATACCAATAAGCGGTAATGTTTAAATTAAATTATTATTTTAAAAAAATTATTAAAATTATTTTTTATATTAATAATAGGCTTTTTATTTGGTTAGCGGTATATTAATATTAAAAGAATATTTGGGAAATATTACCTATTTATAATAATTATTATTCTTATTATAATTATTATATAATATAATAATCCCCCCGGATTAATGGTAATCCGGCCGCGTAAGCCTATCGAAATAATTAGGCTTACGCGATAAATTAATATCGTTTATAATATAATGGTAATAATATATATAAATGTATTTATAATTAAGGATAATACCGCCGCGGTCCCGCTGCCCTGCGAAATAATAATAATATTATACCTTAATTTTATAATAATAACGAAATATAATAATATTTATTATAATAATTAATTAATATAAGGTATTATTATTAAAATATTAGGCTATTATTAAGGTAAATTAAAATAAAGTATAAAGGAAAATTAAGTTATAATATATTTAATTAATTATTTAATTAATTAGGATAAATTAGAATTATAAGTTGGGATTATATTAAGGGAATATTAAAAAAGAGGTAATAAAAAGTGGGTAATAATTTAATAAAGGGTTATATTTTATTTATTTATAAAAAGGTGCGTATTATTATAAAAATGTATAATTACGGTAATTAAACCTTTAAGGTTATATATATTATTATATATATAATACGCCATTATATATAATAATCATACTTATATTTATACCTTTTATATTAATATAAATACTTTATACCTATTATATAATTTATAATACTTTTGGGCCGTAATAATAATTAAAAATATCCGCCTTAAAAGGGAGGATAATTATAAGAAATATCGACCTACCCGGAACCTATCCGGGACTGGTACGGAATACTATTAAATATGAGAGGTCAAACTAGGTCACTTGTAAAGGTGGCACAATAAGGTTGACTGGTGGTTTTCTAAGTGTTATTGTTGGTGTACTGGAAGGGCGTATGGGGAAGCTATTTATAGCGTTATTATTACCCCTATTACGCCGTACACATCTATAAGTCATATATATGAATGTACCTGTTACATACAAGATACGCGATAACGTATCTTACGCCATAACGTATTAAATACGCGATAGCGTATTTAGTACGCATTGGCGCCGTAAATACGCAATGGCGTAGTCGATATGTACTAGTGGCGTATCGAACACGCAGTGGCGTATTTAACACGCCCCTTCAGGCATATATATATATATATATAAGGCTGGTCGCTTAACCGTAATTGGTGGGCAATTCCATTTGGAATAAAGGTATAGGAGAAACCGGCAAAAACCATACCATTACCATATTTTATACTCCCTGGCCGGGGTAAAAGAGTATAATATAGGGAAGAAAATCCCTCACCATTTACCCTATTTTATATTCCAACTAATATACTGCCTGTGTCTTACAAGTATACTCCTCGTAAAACAATTAAACAATAACTAGGTTACTTAAAAGGTCCTGTAATAAAACCTCTTAGGCTCATTCATACATCTCTTAATATATAAGGTCCTGTATATTATGGCCTTTTTACGCCTTCTTAAAGTATTCCTATGGGTGTTTGGTGGAGTAAATTATATGGGGCAGGCACTGGCCTAATAAAATAATTCCATTTTCCCACAATTCTCAATATAAACTACTACTATAATATAAAAATGGATAATTACTATACACCGTATCGGTATTTACCTTAATTCCTGGTTCTTTATCCGTACTATATTGGTATCTCCTAAATAATAAAGTAAAAGGGAATTAAATAATAATAATTTTATAAGTGTAAAGGAATTATGGAGATGTATGGTAAGGGATATTATAATGGTTATATATCTTCGCAATAACCTCACTTTAAGATTCGCAGAAAACTGGTGCATTATGGGGCTTTAATTGGCCGAATACCTGCAGGCACATACCTTTTTAAAAACTCCCATAATTTCTTCCCATATAACAGAAACTCCTTTATAATATTAACACTTTTTTATCGTAATAGTACTACTATTAATAACTAAACACCTTCTTTCAAAACAGCTTATTACTTTACTACCTATTCTCTTTACTCTCACTAATACTTAACAATACCCATTTACCTTAATTACTATTACTATAATAACCGAAGTAATATTTTAAAATATATATAACCCTTCCTAATACCTTATTAATACCTTTGGGGGTTCCTACTGGGAACCTGGCAAGCCCATATTAATCCGCTTAATTAACCAGCTGGATAATTTATTTCAGTTAATTATTAGGGATATATCTTTACCCTCTCCGGATATTATTACTGGGCCTGGTATTAGGGCTGGCGAAGGTGATCTCTTTTTTTAAAAGGGGGACCAGCCTCTTATAATACCACGCCATTGTATCCTTAAAGAATAGGGGGAGGAGGTTTTTAATAATGGTAGGAAAGGTTTTAGGAAAAGGGGGGAGCAGAAATGTACTGCCTTTTTTAAAGGGGAAAAAGTTAAAATTATAAGTATTTTTATTAATACCCTTGGCACCATTTAAAAGTTAACTTATATTGCCCTAGGTCCTTAAAAAAAAGGACCATTATTTGTTTGGTATACCGGCTAAGGAAGTTAAGCGTATGTTAATGGCCGGTCGCCCTTTTACGGCACCTTACGCGCGCTGCCTCGCCATCGCCAAGGCCCATAAAAATAAGCCGGGTTTGGTTCTTTATAATTAATAAATTACAAATAATAAACGTACTATTAAATGCGTTAATTGTATTAATATTGGGGAGTGCACCTTTTATAAAAATTATGACCGTATTACGATGGGTTATTTAAAGCACCTTTAATATTATGCCCGCAATACCCTTTAGGATCGTTAATGGGCCGCTAATCTCGACAATATTAAAAGGTATAGCGATATTATATGGGGTGCCGTGTTAGGCATATAGGGTGGTAAAAAAGGGGACCCCCTCGCCAGCATTAACGAGGACAATACTGAACCTGCCTCTATTTTCTCGTCGTTTACTAAGAAAAGGAAGCGCACCGCTGGCGGGGCGGTATTAATGGAGAAGGACCAATTAAACCTTTTTAAGCTTTATATGGCCACCCTCGCGGGTAAGGTTAAGGACTTAAAGGCAAAGGTTAGGGAATTAAAGGAGGAGAGGAAGGAAATACAAAAGGAGCTTAAGAAGCTAAAATAGAAGAACCAAGAGCTTCGCCGCCTTTAATTTTATAATTTATTTCGCCGCTACCTTAAATCTGCCTCGTAAAGGTATTAATTTTTATATTTTCATATATCTTTAGTTTCCATTACTCCTAATGATACATACCCATAATGGCCTTTATAATTAATATTAACTTTTACTTTTACTTAATTTATTTTTTAATTATTACTTTGGTTCCCATCTCCTTAAAATATTATAATACGGTTATTTAATAGAAATTACGGAGCTTTACTTATAAAGTCCTTATTAATAACCTTATAGGTCCCTTATACTAACCTTATTATTTCCTTATAAAAGATTTATAAACTGGTCACTATCTCATTTATAATAAAATTATAAAAACGATTAATATTTAAAATACAAAAGATTAAAAGTATAAAAAGTTTAAAATACAAATAGGCTATAAATAAACTTATTGCTTAAAACTTATATGGTAAACTGCCTATTTCGGCTTTTCTTTAATGGAGGATTCTCCAGGCCTTAGGATTAGCCCAAGCCTCTTCCTAAATAAAAAAAACGATCGTTATTATAAAGGCTTGGTAAAACCATCCGTAAGGATTTCCGCACTCGGAGTATATACTATATCCAATATTTTCCTGGCCATTTCCTGCCTTAACCAATGATTATATATATCCATATGGCGGAAATAAATCAAAAAACGGGCGTACTCCTTTATAATAAAACAAATCGTTTATATATTATCGTATTAAATGCGAATCCTTTCGGATAAAAGCTTAATCCCTAATCCTTTAATTATACGATTAATGTATATCGACTCCCTTAATACCTGGAAAAGCGCTAATAACTCGGCTTTTATTAAGGAGATGGTAACCGTATTTTATTTATTAAAGCGCCATATAATTAAGCCTCCGAATAAGCGAATAATATACGCCTGGGTACTTTTGCGGTTTGGAAGGTTATCGGTAAAGAAGGCATTATTAAATATTTCCAAATTATATACGCCACCAAATTTTAAACATTAATTGGAATTATGGAAAAAATAATTAAGTACGCGATCCGCCGCTTTAAAATATACTGGCCCTAGGTTTATTAGAAACCTGGCCAATTATACCGTTATATATATAATATTAGGGCGTATAATAATCGTAATATACATTAACGATTTAACCTTCTCCTAATATTTGCGGATTTACGCTAAAATAGTAATTCCCTTATAAAAAATTAGCCGTTCCAGTCCCATTAAAATGGTAGGCTTGCCGTCCGATTTCGCTAACCGATAAATCTTTTAAGCGTAGGTGGCCTGTAAAAGCCAAACTAGGCGTTTCTCGCAATCGCGGATAACCTCGATGCCTAGAAACCACTTAAGGTCGTCTCCTCCAATAAAAGGGAAACGCTTTTTAAATTCCTTACCTAATTATAAGGCTACGGTCCTCCTTTCCTTTAAACACATTAATACAAAATCATCCATATAATAAAAGACTATTAATCTATTTTTAACCATATAATAAGGTTCGTCGGAAATAGGCTTAAAACCTCGCTTGGTAAGTTCTTTAATAAAGGTATCCTACCATAGTTTGGGTAATTTGCGTAATCCATATATAGCCTTTCGAAGTTTAAGGACGTAGCCATGGGTTTTATACCTTAACGCCATACGTATATAAATTGGTTCGCTTAATATGGCTTAAGCGAATGTATTAATTATATTGTACTGGATTATATCCAAATCGTAATATACGGCCATGGCGGTAATTATGCGGAAACTTCGTATGGTTAATATAACGGCATATATTTCTCTAAAGCAATACTTAATTTCCTGGTCTCCTTTAATAATAAGGCGTACCTTACACTTAATTAAATATCCATTAAAAATAAACTTATAGGTATATACCCATATACAGTTTAATATTTGCGCATAATATGGGACATTTATAATTAAAATCTGGTCCCAAATATACGCCATACCGTGGCTTTTAAAATAAAGCCTCTCTGCTTATTTAAACTCTTTTATTATACTATACTTAAAATAATCGCGGAAAAACCGTGGAAAAAATTCTAATATGCTTTCGTGGATTAGTATTTCGGATTTAACCTTTTCGCAAATATCCGCTCATTTAAAAATTTAAATCTTGGGTGGTAATATAAAAGCTCCTTATTTAATTGCTCGATAACGGTCTCCTAATATTATGGTTTGGCCGCCAACTAAAATAATTGGGTACGCGCTTATACCCGCCAAAAATATGTATTCCCAGGGCTGGAGCTTTTCGCCGTATTATTCTTTATTATTCTCTCTGGTAATTATAAAAAAGGCGGCAAGTATTAAATTTAAAGGTATTTGGAAAGGTATAGGAAGCAGTTTAAAGCGCGATTTTGTATATTTATTTAAATTATCCACTGCGGCTATTAACTCAGCACCTTATATTTCCCCAATAATATCCTTATAGTCCCCTTATAACTTTTCTATGGCAGGGTTATTAAGCCAATCGGCTTTTTCCAAGCCGTTATAAAAAAAGGATTAAGTTCCCGTTTCTTAGTATTTAATTATAATACGATTAATCAATTGGGAAATATCGTTTATATTTAAAACTCGGAGATTATTCTCCAATATTTAGGCCTTCCCATTATACACTATAAACTTATTAAAGATAATATCTCGGGTAATAATAATTCGATAAAAAAAAGGAATCCAAATATAATATTAATTAATTAAGGAATACCCCATAAAATACCCGATCCAAACTTTTAAATTTAGTTTATAATAACGGGCTTCCTTTTTAAAAACTGTAATCGTTATAATGTAGGTAGTATATCCGTAAACCCTAAAATATATATTTAAAGGCTTATCGCCGTAAAACCTTTTAAATAAACTTTACCATCCGCGGTTATATATAGGAATACGGTTAAAAAGGTAAACGGCTGATTTAATAATCTTGGGCCAAAATTCTTTAGGAAAACTTCCTTTTATGGCTCGAGCTTTTTGCTTTACCAGTCTACCCATCCTCTTTACCAACCCGTTTTACGCCTAAATATATGGCGCAAAAACCTTAATACGGCGTCCTTCTTTTTCGACCATCTCTTTAACCCTGGAATATTAAATAATAATCTTATTATTTAACTTAATAATCTTAACAGGGAATTAATATTGGGTTGCCTATATTTTAAAAAAATTCTCTAGAGCCTATATTAGGGTATTATCTCTGCGGTTTTTAAAATAATAATCCCAAAATATTCCCGTATACCTGTCGATTAAAAAAAATAAACTTATATTATTGTTATAACCCTTTATATAATTATAAAAATCCAGCGCTATATATTCGCCCGCCCCTTTAATTAACACTTGTTAGGGTTATTAGATTTATTGTTTAGCTTTATTAATGGCGCATTATTAGTATTCCGTTATAATAGGCCCTTTAATCCTAACGCTAATTAAGTGATTAATTAATCTTTAAAGTGGCTCGGGACCTGGGTAACCCAAACGGAGGTGCCATTTAAATACCTCCTAAATATATAATCTCCGTAAGGCGTATAATATATACAAATTTTATCTTTTTTTTAAAACCTTATGGTATACAGGGAAAGTACCTTATATAAGGCCCGAACGTATATAGGAAAGGGGTATATACTCCAAAATAAACTAATTATACTAATTAAGGAATTATATTATAGGTATTTTATTAAAACGCCTAAGGTAATCGTTACCAGGGCTTTAATCCCATTAATAACCTCGCATACGCAAATTATAAAGGGATATAATATTATATATAAAGCCGGGGTAATGCACAGCTTTTGGCAGTATTAATGTCCGGCTAATACGTCGGGTGGAACCAGGGGTTTATACCTAAATAAATACGGTTCCATATTCCTAAATAGGAACCTTAAAATCCCCTGCCCAAAAATAATCACCGTAAATGGAATAATAATAATTATAAAAGCGTAATTTATTAATAAAGATATCGAAACTAACCCTTAAATCCAGAATGGCTAAATTTCGAAAAAAATATTCCTCGGTATTTTACGTTTTATCCCCCACCATATAAACCGCCATTTGGCGTATTAATTAATTTTCGTTTAATTCCTTAATACATTTAATAGGGAAAGGGATAATTAATTATTCCTTATACTTGGATTAATAATTTCGAATATTGGTATAAAATTCTGATAAACCCTTCCATCCTTAAGGATAACGCTCGGGGTAAAGGTATAAGCACCTTTCGGGTTTATAAAAATAACGCTGGTAGGGACATTATAACTTATTTTTGCCAGGCGCTCGATCGCTATATTTTAATCTTAACTTCGATTTTACTCGTTTCTTATTAGGGGACTTGTTAATATTACCCTAAAAGTTTCGTCCGCATTTCTTATCTCCCTTGTGGTTTTTTTATAAATAAAAGGCCCCTTTCCTTACGCGGCCCCTATTATCCGCCTTTTCTTTTAATAATTAATCTTTAAAATCGTTTATTACGGTTAGGTATTTAAGGGTACCATCGAAAACCCTGGATCGATAAAACGGCTCGTAAAATATAACCCATAAGGGTTTAACCTAACGTATAACGGCCATAAAACCGCGTAACCATATTTGGGGTCGTATAACAATTAAATATTACCGCTTAATAAATTTTACCATAATATCGGTCCAATTTTAAAGCCACGTAAGGAAATCTCTTGGTTAATACCTTAATGGTGCGATGGCTTAGGAATACAGATCTTCCGCTATATTTTCCATACGTATTTCGTTAAGCTTAATATACTCGTAAAGGTTAAAATACCAAATTCGTAAGGACTTATTTGGATTATAATAAGCATTTTGGTAAGGTATTATTATGGTCTTTATAATCCATACGCGAAGCTCTCGAATAAGCTTCTCTTATTCCTTATAATATATACGCTTATAATTATAACTCGTAATAAGGAATTAATACGCCTTTTAATATTCCAGGCTAAATTCGAGAAAATTAAAAACTAATTCAATATAATCGCTTATTAAAATGTGTACAGGCGCGTCACTCTGCGAATTGGAAAGGCCAGCTAACGCTTTAATAAATACCACTGGGTCTCCCACGATGGTTTGGGTAAACCTCTATAAATTCCCCTATGGGAAATCATTATAATTAGGCATACGGGGGCTATTAAGGAGTAATTTGCCCTGCGTAAAAGGGTCGATATTAGACCATAGGGCGGAATCGATAGCCCTGGTACGGAACTGCTTGTCCCAGGTCTCCCACTCGAGGGGAATATTTAAAATAATATCGCTTATATTGGCAATAAAGGGATAACTCAGCGGAATTATATAATGGATCTTAAGAAAGGTATATTATAACTCGGCGGAGTCGATCAGACTCTTAATTATTAGATATAAGAGGTCAAATTAGGTCACTTATAAAGGTGGCATAATAAGATTAACTGGTGGTTTTCTAAGTATTATTATTGGTATACTGGAAGGGCGTATGGGGAAGCTATTTATAACGTTATCATTGCCCCTATTACGCCGTACACATCTATAAGTCATATACATAAATATACCTATTACGTACAAAATACGCGATAACGTATCTTACGCCATAACGTACTAAATACGCGATAGCGTATTTAGTACGCATTGGCGCCGTAAATACGCAATGGCGCAGTCGATACGTACTAGTGGCGTATCGAACACGCAGTGGCGTATCTAACAAATACCTTCCTAGAATAAAACGCTAAGGAATTTTTAATATAATATAAGCGATCCCCCTAAGGGATATAAAAATAAAGGAACTCGGCTCCTTTTCTTCTTTTTAAAAATAAGCTCTTAAGAAAACTGGTTATAATATACTTATTGCCATCCCATCTTTTCTAGCCTCTTGCACCTTGCCTGACCTTCCTATAGGGTAAACCTGTGGACCCCATTACATAATTGGTTTTCGAAAGGCTTTTAAGCTCCGTATATTATATGGATCTGCCCAGCTTTACCTATTACTACCCCTAATTTATTATACTTATTTTATCCTAAGGGTAATTTATTTTTAGCCGGATATTACGCTTTACCACCGTGGGAAAAAAACTGCCCCCCTTAAAAAATATAATTTACGCGATTTTTTAAGTTTTTATAATATAGCGTATTAATCGGGTTTTAACTTTATTATAATATAGGTATCCGTTTCCGTTTCTCGTAATATAAATATTACGAACTTCTTACCGGTATACCGTAAAAGGGTTCTTTCACCTTGGCGTAATAATTTCCGCGGATTCCTACTTATACTTATTAATATAATTCCGTATAATATTATTCCCTAATTATAATTATTAACCTAAATTAATTAGGGGGAAAGAATGGTAAAGGAATTCCTTAAATTTTAATCCCAAAAAACGCAGGCTTATTACCGAGACTTAAGTTTATAAATCCTGGTTAAACCTTTAAAAAATATAACGGGGAATAGGTTTAATAACCTCGCTATATGGTCGGTGTTTAAAACCAAGCTGTTTGGTTTAATTAAGCCTCCAGTTGCCTATTTAGGAGTGGCAATACTCCAGAAAACATGAAATAATCCTATACAAGACTATTCCTAAATAATAATATAATATTTGGGGGAAAATATAATATATTAAATAATAGTTATATTTCTATAACCAAGTTTCTGCCGCCATGGTTTATTACCCTCCCAAAAGTCCTATAAGTCCCGGGGGTTCTTCTGGCTTTTTATATAATCCTGTACAGGACTATTTTAAGGCTTTAAACTAATTATTTAAGTAATCGCGCCGGGCGCCGGTCTTTGGTACAAATGCAGCGGGGGATACCTCCGGCACCGCTGCACGATCCTATTTTAAAAAGGGTACCCGTTATAAAAGCCAGGCTGAAAAACCTATATATAATAAGGGAAACGTTTAAAAAGCACTTTAAAAACGCCCAGTAATATTAGAAAAATGCCTATAATAAATATTACCAGCCAAAATAATATAGGTATGGCGATTTGGTTAAACTTTTAACCAAAAATATCCGTTTTAAATTCCCATCGTATAAATTGGCCCCAAGGTTTATCGGACCATTTAAAGTTCTTAATATTATGGGATCGTAGGCCTATCGCTTGGCCCTCCCTAGCGAATATTTAAGGTTATATAATATCTTTTATATAAGCCTTTTAAAGCCGTGGAAAGACCGCTTAGGCAAGTAAAAAAACCCCTTTTTAATACCGAACCTTAAAAAGAATCCGGAATAATAAAAGATCGAATAGGTATTAAATAAGCGTAAATATTAGGGTAATTGGTATTACCTAATTCGTTAAATAAAATAGCCTCCGGAATATAATTAATAAATCCCGGAGAAAAATATGGTAAACGTAATATAGCGGGGAGTAGGTCTAATAACCTCGCTGCATGGTCGGTGTTTAAAACCAAGCTATTTGGTTTGGTTAAACCTTTAGTTGCCTGTTTAGGAGTGGTAATTTTTTAGAAAATATGGAATAATCCTGTATAGGATTATTCCTAAACGATAATATAATATTTGGGGGAAAATATAATGTATTAAATAATAGTTATATTTTTATAACCAAGTTTTTACCGCCATGGTTTATTGCCCTCCCAAAAGTCCTATAAATCCCGGGGGTCCTTTTGGCTTTTTATATAATTCTGTATAGGATTATTTTAAGGCTTTAAATTAATTATTTAAGCAATTACGCCGGGCGCCGGTTTTTAGTATAAATACAGCGGGGGATATTTCCGGTACCGCTATATTTTACCAACCTATAATAAAAGACCGCGCCCCGCGGTCCGAAAAATTTTAGGAAAAGTTTCCTGGCTTCTATTAATATCGCCGATTTATTCGCTTTCTCGCCCTTCGTATATTATTAATTACTTTTTTATAATAATTACGGGTTCCTTTTTTTATCCTACCATAATTAAATAAGGCTATATAGCTTTATTTTTATAAATTTTATTACGCCCTAATCTTTATTTTCCCCGGAGGGTTTATTTTAATTAATAGTATTTAAGCTTTACTTCGAACGATTTATAAAATAAGAAATAAAACATTTATCCCCCCTTTTTATATAATTAGGAGTTAATCGAGCTTAAAAAGCCCTTTTAATCCTCTTAAATCGGCGGCGCTGGCCATGCTTAATATTATAGGCCGCATTTTTCGCTTTCGCCGCCTCCCTTTTTTAAGCTTCCTTCCTTTTTTCCTTCTCCGCAGCCTTTCGCTTAATATTTCTTTTAATAATAACCCACCCCGGGAAGTTCTCGGTATAGGTAGGCTATATATTAGGTCCGGGACGGGGTAAATGGCGTTAAACGAAATAAAACCTGGGGTCCTTTAACCGGTAGGCCTTTTTTTTTACTAATAAACGGTATAAGGGCTCCTTAATAATCTTTTCCTTAAATATTTCGAAATTATTATCCACCTTAATATTAAAGAACGGCCTATATTATTTTCCATATACCCACCAGCGCTAATTAATATATAAGGGGAATTAGGATTATAGCGATCGCTTAGGAATAAAAATTATACGTAAGGAAAATAAGATTATTTTTAAGGGTGGGGACGAGGGTAATAATTAATAATTAATAAGGGATGCGTACGTAATAAAGTATGCGAAGGGTAAAAAAAAAAAGGGAAGGGGTGCGTAATGGTAGTTTAAATAATTTTAACGAATTAGGCTTTTATCCCGGTAATATATATTTTTTTTTTAAAAATTTATAAGGGCGGTCGTTACCCCCTTTTTTTTCTAAGGCCACCTAACCCCTCCGCCTTCGGTATACAGGATTAATTATATAAATAAAGTCCGAATTTATATTATTTCCCGATTTTAATTCCATTATATCCTCCTGGTTTTCCGTATAAAAATTAAACGGGTTTACCCTTTTGCGAATTGTGGAATTTACCCTAGTATTAAAAAGCTTAGGGCGTATTAAAAAAGGCCTAAGGCCTATACGAATATTAAATATATAGGAACGCATCCCGGTAATATTTATATTTGTATTTAAGCTTTGCCATTTTTTATTATTAATTAAATAGCCCTGGGGATCGTTGCCTTCCGTTATTATATGTAAAAAGACCTTATACCGAGTAATAATGCCAATTTCCCCTTATAATTACCCTGCTTTAAGGAGGTTCCTTAATAGGTTAGGGCCTATTATAAACCTTAAATAATTTATATAAAACACCTTTACCTAATTTATAAAATGCCTTATATAATTATTGGGTAATGGCCCGAAAGGATATAATATATAATTTTTATTTCCTTTTCCCCCTATGCCTGATTTTAGCTCTCGGAGGCGGTACCATAACCTTTTTCCATTATCCTTTAACTCCTAAAATATAAGGGCCTTTTTATTAGCGTAAACCTCTTTTTTTATTTACGTATAAATCCATGTTATCTTTTATTTATAAATTATAATCTTAAGCGTTTTTAATATTATAAGGTGCTGAGATCGGTAAAAGGGATTAATTTATATAAAAATAATTATTATAAGAAGGACCTTAAACCGGAGGCCGTACTTTTTAAATATACCCTTATTGGTATTATTTTAAAGTATTGCCAAAAACCTTATATAAATCTCCCACGTATACCTTTTAAAATCCTCTCCTATATTTTCTGGTATAAATATAATAAGCATTATACCCTTTAGGTAATTTTGGATAAAAATTATTCGCGGGTTTTTTTATCCTTTTATTATAGGGTTAATCCCTGCCTTTATTATATTAAATAAATTATAATTCTTAAAAAACGGGTATTATTAGGGAATTATAAGGGCCGCCTAATTTTTAATAATTAGTATATTTTTAAGCCCTTTTAAAGGTTTAAAATCCGCAATTATAAACCTAATATTATTTACCCCGTTATATATTTCGAGGTAATCCTTATAGGCAGTTAATTATTAATAAAAAAAAGGTTAATCGTACTCCAATAATTTAATAATATTATATATATATGCCCAAATATTTATAAAAAACGCTTTAATGGTAATAGGCCTTCGGAGCCGTTGGCGGAAGCGGTTATTCTTATAACGGTTAATAAAATTAAGCATATTCTTAATAATTACGCTTATATTCTTTTGGGCAATTCTTTTAAGCTTTAAATTATCCATATATAAAATATATAAAGGGATTAGCCCTTCCCAGCGGGCCTGGCTTTTATATAAGCGCTAAGGTTTAATAAGGGCTTTTATATAAAAAATCACCTTTTAAAATAATTTAAATAAAAACTCCGATTAATATTTAAGTATTTAAGTATTAGTTTTATTTTTTAACCTTAACCCTTTAAAGGTATAATCTCCTATTATTAAAATAATACTGCTTAGGGCTTTTTTATTTTATTAGGTAAAAATAAAAAATAAAAGGTGTACTTAAATTAAAGTTTTTAGGTTAAAAGGGTTAAAGAGGTATTAAATGCCGGGGGTTGGGTTAAGGGTAATATAAGCTTTTAAAGAATAAGGGAATTTTAAAAATAAGGAGTTAAATTAAAATAAAGAATAAACTAAGCAGGATTATATTATAAAGATTTAAGGCTGGGAAATAATATGGTTAAAAAAAATCGAGGAAATATGGGGGGAAAAAAGGGGGTATTTATACCTATAAGGTTTAAATATACTGGCGGGTTTTAAGCAAGCGGTGGTATTTTTTTAAATAAATAGGTATTTTTTCGAGCGTTCCCATTATTACCCTTTTGCCCTATTACCCTTATAACTTTTATAACTTTTATAATTATTAGCGGGCCTCTTATTTTTAATCGAATAATTATATAAATATTTTTGGCCTAACTTTTTTCCCTTTTTTTTCTCCTATACTTTTAATAATCCTTCCTCCTATATATTTTTTATTGGTGCCTTTTTTCTCCCTATAATGCTTTTTTTTTTATATATTCCTCGCTTTTTTCCCTTTTTTCGAGCCCTTTTTCCCTTAAACACTCGCTCCCTTTATTACCCCCTTTTTTTAATTTACTCCTTAATCCTTTTAAAATATATCCCATTTAAACCAAAGTAATAATAAGGAGGTTTATAAGGGGCTCCCTAATTTTTTGGCTTTTATTTGGCGTTTACCAACGGCCAATAGGCCTCCTGGTTTTTTTAAACCTATTATACTTATAAACCAATTTTTTTCTTTTTCTATATTTTATTATATAATCTTCGCTTTCCCTTATTCTCGCACTTTTTCTCCTTTTATAAAAGGGCCCGGGGCTTATATTATAAAAAACCGCACTCGGATTATTAAGCGTTTTATTTATAATTAGGCGGCCCTTTTAATTAACGCCACTTTTATTATTACCCAAAGCCCTTTTTTAGGTATATTTTTTTTAAATTATTAACTTTATATAAGGCTATTTAATTTTAATTTTCCTGGTAATTATTCTTACTTTTTTTCCTTTACCGGTTAGGCCGCAAGGCCGCATCGATCGGGTGCTTTAAAACCTAACCATTAATTTTAACGGCTTTGCTCGGCTCCCTTTTTTTCCCTTATCGCCTTATACCTTTTATTAATTTAACCTTATATAATAAACCAGCCCGGGCTTTTTTTCCCAGGGTTTATTTAAAAGGTCCTCTTTTACCTTTTCCTTTAATTTAATCCCCCTAAATTAACCACCCCAGTGTACGGTTACGATCTTTGGAATTAAAATACCTTTTAAATACGATACCGTTTAAACCTTCCAGTTTAGTATCCTTCCGCCGAGGCTATCCTCGAGCCTTATTAAAAAAACCCGGTTTAAGCCAATTTCCAACTTCGTTTATAAGGTTTATTCCATTTTTGCACCCTTTTCATTCTTACCTCCTAAGGCTAAGCAGAACTAATTATTATTACTTTTTTAAAACATCCTTCGTTATTTCCAGTTTGGCCTATTTAGGGACCCTCCTTTAAATTATATTTATATGGCCATATATATTAACCTGGATATATTTAAAACCCTTCCTAAAACTACCAGCCTGGCCCCTGTATTATATAAAAGGGTTAATCGGCCTATTACCATTCTTATTTTATATAAAGACTTCCTAGGGTAAATTATAAATGGTTTATATTTCTCCCTTCGCTTTTATTATTAATAAATATTGGCCGTATAATTTAAAGATATGGTAAATAAAAACCCTTATAAATATTATACCTTCGGGTGGGCGAATTATTTTTAAGGTTAAAAGCTTAATACTTTTATTTATTATATATTCCCTTTTTTCGAATATATTTCCGTTTTTAGGTATACCGGGAATAAGTATAATAATTATTTTTGGCTTGGCGAGGTTTATATAGCCGAAAATAAAGGCCTTAAAAATATATATTAGTTTTAAACTTTAATCCTTCTTATAATAATTATACCCCCTATAAAAAATTCCGTATTAAGAAATTATTTAATAATACGGTATAGGAGTAAAATATTAAATATTAAAAGGATTATTTCGAAATTATTTTCGGCGGCCCTAACCTTTTAAAAATTATAAATATTTTAAATTTGGGGGTTAAAAATATTCCCGGCCTAATTAAGCCTTTTATATAACCGGTATAAGGGTTTGGTTTTTTTAATATTTATAATCGAGGGGGTGGCCAAGGTAAAGCTTTTAAAGAAAATAACGGTAATGGTGCGGCGGCCTTTTAGGCTTCTGCTTATCGCGAGGGTCTTTGCTTTTATAAGAAATAGGGGGTATTATAAATTTTTCAAAATTAAACCATAATTTCTTCGTCCCGTAATTAATTCTTTTGTTATTACTAAAATAAAAATTATACTATACAGGACTATCCAATGGCGTTTTTTAATATAAAAAATTAAGTTTTTCCTATAAAGGAATTTTTATTTTTACGTATAGCCCTTTAAATAGGGATCCCGCCCTTTTTTCTCCGTAAATTAAATAAACGAATTAAAACTTAAACGGGTAACCTTTTTTTAAAGCTGGAAGGTTATTTTTAATTACCATTTATAAATGGTTTAAAATAAGGCCATTCGGTGTAATATGGGAACGGGAAAAAAAAAGCGTAAAAATATTCCTTTCCAGATTTTTGGATAAGGGAATATGGTTTTTTTTTTATATACGTATATATACCTCGGGTTATTAATGGAGCTTTAGGTGTATGGTTTTTACTGGGTCCTTTTATAATATTTGGTTTTAAATTGGTTGGGGCTTATTATTATATAAGGGAGGGAATATGGAAAAAGGGGAATTTTTTTATATATAATAATTCCTTTAAAGATTTTATAATATTATACAGCTTTATTCCTTTATAAAAGGAATATTACCGAATTTTTCCGTGATTATTATTGGGATTTAAAATCGTACTTTTTTTATTATTTTTAAAAAAGGTACTTTTCCCGATTCCCGCTTTTTATTTTTTAATTCTTTTATATTGCGTGGTTTTTTTGGCCGTAATACCATAATAATACGTTTGGTTAAATTATTTTCTTTTTCTTAATCGTTATTATAAAATATTACCGTTCGGCGTTAATTTTTATCTAAACTTTTTAATATATTATTCCCGATATAGCCTTCCGAACCATTCTTTTTATCGCTTAATCCTATACAGTTCTCTCCCAATTTATTATTCCATTTTAAATAAGGTTCCCATTTTTTCCAGGTATTATTATTAATTCCTGCCGGCTTATTCCACCATCCGTTCTTTTAAATAAATTTCTTAACCCTATTATTTTTAATTATATATTTAAAGGGAGGGCTTTTTTTATAGGGCTTCTTAAATTGCACCGTTCTTTTTTTATTCGAAAGCTTATAAATAATATAGGGTTTTATTTATTAAAAGTTTTATTTATCCTTTATACTCCTAACCCTTATAATTAATATCCATTGTAATATTAAATCCCCTTTTTTTAATGGGATTTTTTTTATTTTCCCGTTATTTTTTTTATCCACGTACTTGGCCCTGGCTTCCTTATTCCATCGTAGGATTCGGGCTGCCTTCGCCAAGTCCGTTTTTTTCCGTTTTATTACCCGGCTCCTTTCCGCCAAAAAGTCCGCGTACGGTATATTACCTTTTTAATTAATTATTCTCCAGGTAGGGAGCGCCATTTTAATAAGGGTGACCATTTTTTATCCGTACAGTAATGCATAAAGGGAGAATTTTATAATTTGGTTTATTATAGTTTTTTATATTATTAATACCCCTGGGTATATATTAACCCAGCTGCCGCCTAATTTTAATAACGCGTCCTTGGTATTTAAATAATGGTGTTTTATTCCCCTTTATAATCGTAAATTATACGCCAATACCGTAATTTTAACCAGGCCTATTTATTTTATAAGCTTATTTAAAAACCCTCGGTTCTCCGGTCCTCCATTAATTATTAATTTCCCATATATCCCATACTTATAAATTATATTTTACCAAACGAAATTGGCCATTTACCTTACGGTGGCTTTTTATAATAATCGCCCTTTAATTTATCCTATTAAATTATATTTAACCTATATAATATAAGTATACCCTTTTTTTAATGGTATTTAAAAAATATCGAGTAAAACCTTAGAAAAAAGGGTTAAAATAAGGTTAGAAATTTTTAACGGTATTTTAAACCTTTCAGGGTTTCGCTTTTAATAGGTTGGGCAGGTTTTTAATACCTTTTACACTTATTTCTATTATTTTTTTAATAATAATATTAAATAATAAAATTAAATATAATATTTCGTCCTTTATACCCTTCGTAAATATAATTATTTTAAATAATATATTTCCGGGTTTAATTATTATCGATTATTAATTACGGTTATAATTTACCTTTTAAGGTTTTACGCCAAAGCTTTTGGTCCCTTATTAGGTAATTTAAAGCCTTCCTTTTTTAACGGAGGAATAATTTATAAAAAATATTGCTTGGTTTTTTTAAAATTATAAGAAAATATATTATTTTTCGGGATTTATCGCTTTATACTTTTCCTCCTAAAATCTTAATATTCCTTTAATCCTATATAACCCTAAACACGTATAATTATGCATTAATAAAATTTTCGATATTTTCCTCCAGTTTATTATTTTCCTTATTTAAAGGTCCTGGGGGTTTTTATAATAATGCGTTTATTATAGCGTTTTTATTTCCTAATATATATTTTACGTTAAAATCGAATTACCGTATTTATACGATCCATTTAATAATAAGTACTCCGGGTAAATTAATAATATTATTATTAAATTAATATATTATATTAGCCGTATTTATCCTAAGGGTAAAATGCGCGCCGTATAGGTAATTCCGTAATCGCTTTAAAGCTATAAGCAGCCCCTTATATTCCAGTTTGGCCAAATGGTATATTCCTTTGGCTTTTTTCTAATAACCAAACTCGTACCTCGCCATTAAAACCTTCCCTTCCCTCTTTTAACCAATCCATACTCCCTATCCGATTTTTAATACGTTTATTTTAATAATAATACGCCCTGCCTCCGGGGAGTAATTAATTTTAATTAAAACTGGGGGTAATATTAGGGCTTATTTAAAAATCTCCGTTATTCTTATATATTTCTCCTCCTAAATAAACTGCGCCCCTATACGGGTAAATTCGTATAAGGGTTTAATAATATAAATAAAATCCTTAATAAATATTCGGTAAAAAACCATTATATTAATAAATCTTTTAATATTTAATATATTTTTAAAAACCGTCCACTTTTTAATTTTAATAATCTTGGCCTGTTTAGGATTACGGCCATTTGTTCCGTATATAAAACCTATTATTACGGTTAATTTTTGGCACCATTTAAATTTAATTATAAAAATTATAATCCCGGCCAGTTTATTCCGTAATAATATTTAATTTAAATTCCTAATATATTCGGCCACGTATTGCCGTACCCCTGGGTAAATTCTTTGCCTATTATATATAATAATAGGACCTTTAACCGTAATATTATCGATAAGTATTTTGTATATTATTAGAATAAAACCTAGGAGAATAATGGAAATAATTTTATAAAATTAAGTAATATTATTTATTTCTTTTTACGAAAGCGTGGTTATTTTAAATAGGCCGGCGAATATTATAAAGGTAATAAAATCTCGGGATTTTGGATCGAGTACCATTTGGTCGTATTCGGAGTAAAAATCCAGGAGTAAAATAAATTAATAATAGGTTATATTTTTTATAAACTTATCGGTAATTAAAGGTATAAAAGTATTACGAATTATAATCGAATTAAGCCTTTCCGTTAAATTAATTAAGCGGTATTTCCCATTTTTTTTAATTAAAAACCAGGGGTTGCGGTACGCCGCTTAATTTAACTTAATTACCCCCTTTTTTTTTCGCTCCTCGAGTATTTCGATTACCACCGTTATTAATACTTTAGGGATAGGAATACTTTTAACCTGCCATATTATATAAGATACCGTATTAACTTTTTGGGAAAGGGTTATATTAAGGTTAACTTTATTTAAATATTCCCAGAACCATATTAACGTTTATTCTTTATTTATAAATATATTTATAAATATCCTTTATTTTTCCCCTTATAATTCCCCGAGGGATTTTAAAATCTTATTTTCTTTTCTAATATAAACCTAATACCGCTGCACCCTGCCTTATATAATCGTGGGCAAACGTATTTACTTTATTTAATATTATTGCGATCTTTTTTTAATGGCTTATTTTCTTCCCACTTTTTCTTATACCAGTCCGGGTTTATGGGGGCCGCTTTATATTTTATTCGAATATTCACGGGCTTTATTTTATCCGCTATACGCTTATATATAATAAAAATATTAATAATATTAGTATTATTAAGGGGAAATACCTCCTAGGCTCCGCCAACGCCTAGGATCTTATTAATAATAAAATCTTATATTCTTTTTTTATTATTTTACAGCTCCCGATTATTACCCTTATAATATTTTTTTAGGAAAATGTTTAACCTTTTCCTAGTAGTTTTTTTTTTATAATTAAGGTTCCGTGGGTAATCGTAAGGCTTCCTACGCCCCTGCCCCTTTAATTGGTAAAGGGTAATCTTTATATTTAATTCTCCGGTTTAAATCTTTTTATTTAGGAGGTTTTCCCCTTTTTATGGCCTATTAATATACCCCTTTATAGGTATATCCTCCTTAAATTTCTTTATAAGGCGCTTAATTTCCTTTATAAAAAATTAGGCTATTATTTTTTTATTATTCGAATTTAAAACTTTTATTATATAGGCAGGGATTTCGATTTTACCAGCACGGGGTTTCCCTAATTTTATACTGGCCTTTTTTTTTTTATTGGTCGAATTATAAGGGCTTTTTACATTTTCCTAAAAACCTTTATTCCTTGGGAATAAATATTACGGAGTATTTTTCCATGTTTTTTTTCTAGGGTTAGGTTTATAATAATAATAATATAATTACTCCCTTTTATTTTAAGCTTCCCGATTAATATATTACGCTTTTTATTATGGTACTATTTCCACCCCGTTATTATAATAAAAGGTATTTTTAATATTATTTTTGGCGCCCTTTCTCGAGTTTTTTTTAGTATAAAAAAGTTTTACGTAATACGTTTAAATTTTAAAAAAACGTGCACCCATTGCCGTATAACCAAGGCTAAATTAATCTTTTGGTTATTATAATCGGAAAACGCAACTCGCGCCTAATAAGCCTTAAAGCCGTATTTTTAGGCGTAGGTTCGTTTTAAAATATTGGCTTCCGCGCCTATATTTATAATAGCCTTGGCCAGCCTATTCTTTGGCCCTTTTATGCGTATTAATAAATACGGGCTCGGGTAAAGGAAAAAGGGGATTATTAAGGGAATTAATATTAATGGATTAGGAATATTAATTAAATAAAAGATTGCCTTTTCTCCCTTTAGCACTGCCGCTTTTAGGCCTTTTGGCAGGTTTATAAACAAAACCCTAAAGTTTATACGCTTGTATTATTAATATGGCTAAATGTATATAAGGTTTATAAACTTTAATTTCTCCGGGGGTATATTATTAATAAAATGTATTTTTATTTTAATTACCTGGTAAATATTAGGCCTATTTAAGATTACCTATCGATATCCCTTTGGCTTTTTACCCTTATAAATAACTTTATTAATAATTTCCTTTACCCTTATTTTATTTACCAGTTTTTCTTATAAGGTTATCCTTATAAATTATAATACTTATAATACTTCCGCAATTATTAACCCGTAAGGCCTTCCCATAATCTTTATAAGTTATTTTTCCATTATTTTTTAAAAAATTAGGTCCGTAAGCTTTAGGGGGTCCTTACGCTTATTGCCTAAAGGCGCCTTTTCTTCCTTTTATATATTGCGTTCCATTTTTTCCTTTATCGCGCCTAATACTTTTTCGTGATTAAAATCCTTCTCTTTTCCTTTGGCGTTTTCTTTTTCCCCAACCGCTTTAACCTTATTTTCCACTTTTACTTTTTTTAAAGGCCTGCCTCGTTCTTTTTTAATTCCTTCCTAATTATAATTAAAAACCGATTACGCCGTTTTATTATAAACGTTAACGATAAGGGTTTCCGTTATTATTTCCGTTTTTATATTCTCCTAGCTTTTTTACAAGTATTTTTTAACCATTACTGCCTTACCTTTTATTATAATAAATGGTTAATTATCCTAAATATTATTATTTTTAGGGATTTTATAAACTTTATCGGTTAGGTTTACTTATAATTGGCGTATTTAAAATACCTGGTCCTTTTTATTAATTAAACCAGGCGTATTTTTTAAAAACCAGGGGTTTTTTATAATTATATTTTAGGCCTTTTATACCCGATTATATTAATCCTTAGGCACCTTTTTTTATTTATAATACCGTAAAAATATTATTTTTATTAATATTCCTTTTATAATTATATTATTAAACGTTTTAATAGGCCAGGTATTATATTCGCTCTTTTTAAAATCCCATCCTAATATTCGATAAAAGGGGTATTTATAAAGGATTTTGTTAATTCGATCCTAAACATTTTATAAATAATTATATAATATATGGTTATTTTTTAAGCACTAATAATATTTTATTACCTTGGTTTGGTACTGGGGCCTTTTATTAAAACTGGTTATTAATATAAAAAGTGCTTATACCTTTAAAATTTCCAAAGGGATTATATTGGTTTCCTGGGGGAATTCGGCCTAAATATAATAAAATCTTTATATATGGTCCCGTTTAATTTAATAGGTTTAATTAGGATTATACCTATGGTGGTTTTTATATTAAGGCTTATTTTCCCTAATTCTACCATTATCCAGCACCAGTTTTACTTTTTCGCCTATTTTCTGGTTTAATAACGTATATATATTAATTATACTTAAAGTATTTAGTTTTTTAGCTAAGTTTTATTTAATTGCTTTGGGCAGGATTAATTAATTAACAGGTATTTTATCGCTTTTTTATAATCGGAGCGCGGGCGGTAAATCGCGGGGGTCGGTTTAATTCCTTTAGGCCATTTTGGCAAAATCGTATTGGTTGGTTTATTAAAATTAGGGGTTAATAAGATTATACGTGGCTTCCTTAATGCGGGCGGTGGTCCCTTTTTCTTTTTATTAAAACTTATTTCCGAACAGCTTTATTATTTTTTTGCATTAATCCAGGAACGCTTTAAGCTTTTGGAGGAGTTCCTTATGGGTTTTAAGGTATAGGTTATTATTTATAATCCTTATTAAATTATATAATTAAGCCCATAATATATTATTAACGGCGTTTAAAAATGCGTTCGATAAAATAATATTATTAATATAATCCGTATAGTTCTTTTTATATTAAGCGAGCGGGCGTTTTTACCCCGCAATATATAGCCGTTATTAATTAATATTTTTCGTAGGCCAGTTTTGGTAGGCGAAGCGCTTTAGGTTTGCTATATTGCGGCCTTTCTGGAAAGTATCCCTGTTTACGAATTCCGTTTTTAAAGCCTTTTTCGCTTTAATTTATATTTTTCCTATAATAAGCGATTCGATTAATTCGGCGTAAATATTAATATAATACTGTATAATATAATTTATTTTTTATATATCGTTTATAGGTATTACCTGTTTAAATATTCGATTTAATTAATATATATATTGGGAAATATTATTTCCCCTAAATATTACGCTCCCTTATATACCAGGGAGCGGTAACGGTAATCGGACCATAATATACTGGTTTATTTTATGGGGATTATATTAATTAATATTAAATATTATTTTTACGGATTAACCGGGGAATGGTATTCGTTTTATCCCTTAAAATATTAAAGAAATATTTATATTATATTTTGCCCGGGGTATTGGTATAATAAAAGTTCTTAATAATGGGATTTTAAGCGAGGGAGGGTTAAAAGGCGATCGCTCGGCTTTTTATTTATGTGGAAAGGTTTAAGTTTTGTTGGCGTTTTCGGGTATTTTTATTTTCGAAAATTGTTTTTAGGCCTAAGGCCTATTTATAAGGCGTTTTTTACCTTTTTTTACCGTAATAATATTTTGGTAAAAAAGCCTTTACCGCGCTTTGCCTTAAAAATATAATATAATAAATTTAAATGGTGGAATAATTTTTTAAAAAATAGAATAATTTATAAAAAATGGAAAAGATTATAAGAGTTAGGATTTAAACAGGTTTTTAAAGGGTAATATAATACAGGATTATTTTTCCTTAACCCTAGGCTGGAGAATTATAAACGGTCCCTTAAAATTAAGGATAATAATAATGGTAATGCTTTTTAGGCCTTTTAAGTATAATCGTGGGATTTTTATAATTTAAAGTAGGGAACCTATATAGTCTTTTTAATAATTACCTTCCCATTTTCCGGGTATTAATATTATCCTTCCGGGGCCCTAATAAGTCCTATTCCTTACGTCCCGCGCCTTATATTAAAAAATTTTAAGCTTTATAAATATACCGCTTTACCGTTCTCCTTAATCGCCTTTACCCCTTATTATTAATTAATCCGCTCCTGGTAATTATTAATTTATTGGCTTTTTATAAGGCCGGGCGTAATATTAATTAATTTATTTAGGCTAAAAGGCCTCGCCTTACCTTCCCCTAAGCTT